>JARHVA010007280.1:710000-714959 GCA_037957365.1 Torreya grandis | reverse complement strand
CAGCAGTGAATGGAAGACTCTATTCATGGTGGACTGAAATGTTGCTGGCGCATTAGTGAGCCTGAATGGCATCACTATAAACTCGTAGTGTCCACTATGGCAGCGGAAAGCTGTCCTCTCCACGTCCTGCTCGCGAACTCTGATCTGATGGTAGCCTGATCTTAAGTCTATCTTCGTGAAGTAACGTGCACCATGGAGCTCGTCAATAAGCTCGTCAATACGAGGTATAGGATACCTGTTCTTAATGGTCCTCTTATTCAGGGCTCTGTAGTCAATGCACATTCGTAGGGTACCATCCTTCTTCTTCACTAAAACAACTGAAGAAGCAAACGGTGATTTGCTTGGCCGAATATGACCCATAGCCAGTAACTCCTTAATTGTTCTCTCGATCTCATCCTTCAACCGCTTAGGATGTCGATAAGGAGTAATCATAATGGGCTTAGCCCCCTCCTCAAGCTCAATAATATGCTCAATGCCCCTGTCTGGAGGTCTCCCTGGTGGAATGTCACCAAAGACCTTGTCATGCTTGACTCTCAGCTGCTGAATGTCTGGATGGTACTCGATCTTCTGTTGTCCCTCCTGCATTGGTGCTAATGTGCACTCGGCAACCCACTCTACCATATCATGCCGTATGAGCCTCTCCATCCGATGTAAAGAAATGGTTTTTGATGTTGCCGTCCCGTATTGCTTTAAGAATGTGAGTCTTCCCATCTACATCAAAACGGATCTCCATATCTTTAAGACTAAGAGTGACTACCTCCAGGGAATGAAGCCACTTCATGCCCAGAACCAAATCTATATCTCCCATGTTGACCACATAATAATCAGCCTTGAACTCATAGTTGTTCAAGTACAATGGAAGATCTCTGATCATCCGCTCACACCGGAGGGTGTAACCGTCAGCTACCTTAACTCTAATGCCCCCGAACTCTTCTGTGGTGAGTCCACGCTTCTCCACAAATCTAGTGTCAATGAAATTGTGTGTGGCTCCTGTGTCAAGAAGGGTAATGACCCTCTGTCTGGCCAAAACTCCCCAGAGTTTGAATGATCCCTCGTGCTGGATGCTAGATAAACGTGCTTCCTGAATCTGGAGTTCTGACTCTGCCTCTACCCAAGGCTCTGAAGCTTCAGCCTCTGGCTCCTCGGAACAATCGTGATGTTCAGAATCTTCTGATTCCCTCATCCCCATAATAGGCCCACATTACCCGATTTGCTTTGCCCTTAGGTCTCAACGGACAATCATGATTAGCATCGTATGGACCTTTACAGTAAAAACAAAGCTTCTTCCTTCGCAGATCATTAAGAGCCTCTCTATCTAAAGGTGGTGCTGCTGGATTGGCCCTCGAATCATTCTTGACCCCTGATTTATCTATGTTGAAGCCTGGTCTTTCTCTATTCCTGTTGGAGCCCTTACTGTCCCTGGAAGAAGAAGTACCTCTGGAGTTAGATCTACTAGATGGAGCTGCCATCTCCATACTGCGTGCCTTCTTCATAGCTTCCTGTAAGGAAGGAGGATCAAAGCCTTTGATCCACCCTCTCAATGGTTCTGTCAAGCCCTCCATGAAGAGTACTACTAGTCGCCTCTCTGAAATGTCAGGAACCATAACTGATAACTTCTGGAAGTCACCAATGTAAGACTCTAGACTGCCGCTTTGGCGCAACTGTGCCAACTCTCGGAAATAGGACTCTGGATCCCTCCTGTCAAAACGCTCTACCAGCCTGTCCACAAACTCCTGATAAGAAGTGATCCGATCATGATGGAGTGTCACCATCCCATGGTGCCACCAATCGTGAGCTACTCCCTCAAGATGTAGTGTCGCATATCTGATAGCATCTTCCTCACCCATCGGTCGCAATGTGAGAAATGTATCCAGCTTACTAACCCAGGCTTGTGCTGTCACCTTACCACTACCGTCAAATGTTGCTAGTGTGAGCCTACTCGTAGCCTGCTTCAAATCATTGTTCTGGGGCCTTGGTCTCCCATTCTGTCGACCTCGATAATGTTCTTTCCTTTGTGTGAGGAATCGGTCAAAAGTAATCATCTCCCTGACCATAGGGTGGTAATGACTCCCACTCATCAGTCGCTGCCCTGAATGTGTCTATAAATTCCTCCTCATGCTCTTCACCTGCTATAACCTCTTCTGCTTCCTGTCTCACAAAGATAGGCCTAGTAGGCCTATTCGCTGTACGAGAAACAGTCCCATGGCCTCGCTGTGATCCTGCAACACTCCTGACATCTTCACGGTGTGGGGAATGTCCCCTCGGAGAACCCAATCTTGGCAGTGCTGCTGCCAACTGCTGTAATACCTGATTATTCTGCCTTTGCCCCTTCTCGTAGTTCTCTAAGAGTAAGTAAAACCTCTGGATCATCTTGGTCTCTCGGATGGTGAGGAATACGGGCCCTGCCAATATCATCACCCATGTCTTCCGGCGGTTGTTCTAGAACTTGAGTGCCTTCAAGCAAAGCTTTACTGCGTGTGTAATACCCGTGTGGTCGCAACTCTTGTGGCTGCATAAAATTTCTAAACCCTCAGGATGGCAGGATTTAGCTCTGATACCACTGTAATATCCCTTCGAATATCAAAAACAAAGCTCCAAATTGCTTATCTGAATTTCTGCAAAATATCTTCAAATAGATGAATAAATCACAGTATAATTTCTTTTTATTTGCTCATAAGCTTACAATTTGAGATCCTCTGTCAGGTTATACAAATAATATCAAAATTTTGGCCTTATAGCCTGAATATTCCGTGAACTTGGTTGAATCTGGCACGTCTCGGCCTGCTGTGTAAAAAAACACAGTCGCCGACGTCGGTTATACTGCCGTCGTCGGTCGACCTTGTATTAGTCCCCTTGCCGACGTCGGTGATGAGTCGACCGATGTCGGTCTCTGTAAGTTCCTGTTCGCCGATGTCGGTTACCTGAACTTTCTGTAGATGCGTACGGATTTTTCGCAGATCTGTACGGAAGTCGTACGGCCGCTGATATAACACACCCTGTATGCCCTGATCCTGATCTGTAGAATTATGGCGCTGACACAAAAAGATCTATATCTGGATAATTCTTGAATCAAAAACCCAAAATAAAGAAAATACCTGTAAACCCTTGTGATAGCTTCTGAGTGAAGTTATCTCTCAAACACCTGTAATACTATGATAACTTCTGTATGAAGTTATCTCTCAATTCGGCAATAGATCGGCTGATCTTTCACAACCTCTGAATCGCACACAATGAAGAGTTGACGTTCTTCACTGCAATTGGAATCCTGGAACCCTTGGCTCAGTCTTCACAGAAGAATGTTCTTAACAAGAATCAATATCAATAATAAGCATCCATACAAACTCTCTCTCATGAGAGATTCTTATACAGCCTCCAAAGGTGTGCTTGCTAAAATTAGACTCCCTTAAATTAGACTTCCTTAAATTAGAACTAGGGTCTTAAAATTAGACCAAGTCTTAATTTAGAATTTGCATCCTCAAATTAGACTAAATCATTAATAATTAATAATTAATTAATAATTAATTAATTAATTAATAATTAATTAATTAATTAATTAAAATTAGTTCAAATAATTAATATTTGATTAAATCAATCAAATATTAATATCTCCCTTAATTCATGCCCGAAAGTGCCCGAACGAATTCCAACCCATCTCTATCAAGACCCTCTATCCATCCTATCAGCCTTACGAGGGTCGCATAATAGGCTAATCATCCGCTCGAAATATGTCAACTAGAAGGGGACATGACAAAAAGCTATTGCGTACCAACTGTTTCCTTCATTCTAGCACCCTGACCTTGAGAGCTTCTACCTACTACCTCACTGAAACTTCTTTCCCTTATGGGACTCATCGGTCCCTATTGTTCCATCATGGCTTCCAGCTAAACCTGCTCTCCCTCTGCTGCCTCTGCTCTTCTCCCTCCACTCCTGCCCCAGCCACACTTGCGCAAACAAAGGAGAAACTACTATCAGCTAGGGCACTCATGTTAATAAATTAAATATATTACCATTTTATTAAATTTTCCTTGGGAAGAGGTTGAAATCATTGGTTACAATGGTCCACATCAAACCTTGTTATAAAAACAATTTTACCACATTGGTAATTTATCATGGTTTGATAATTGATTACTTCAACATTTTATATTTACATGTGTAAAATATCATTGTGAAGGTTATGTGAAGATTGTTCAGAGAAGTGAGAACAGAAAGCATTATGTATTGGATGAAATATTCTCAAAGATAATTGAATATATCAAATTTGTTCCTTTCTAAGGTTTTCCATGCTAAATCTATGTGTTAGCATTGATCAGTATGTCTCTAGTTATTAGTTACATCACGATATATTCTATGTTTATATTGCACATAATTTCCTATTCTTTTATGGTTCTAAAGCTTGTGGATGGTGTATTGTCAAGAGAATGGAGATATATTTTCCTTTTCCTATGAAAGATCAATGTAAATCTTTCAATCTTTATCCTACAATTAAAAATCAGTCATTGGTGTGTTTTACAGCCCATGAATGGCTTGAGTTGATGAAAAAATATTTAAAAGAATTGTCAACATTTCTCAGGCTATTTTTTGGTGTTAAACATTGTTTTTTCAATCAACTTCAAAGAAAAATCATCTACACAATATCCTTAGGTATATTAACACTCATGTTGAATTTTATTTTTCCATCTATGCACCATTGTATGGCATGGTGGGGTTAATAAATTATTCTCACCTCAAAAATTAGTCTTTGAAGTCAGTTTTCTCATCTACAGACTTTGGTAGGGTGATTTAAAAAATTTCAAGATCTTTGGTGTCTTTTACAAACTACTATGATGACTATAACTTCCACCTATGTGCCATACATGCACCATTATCATTTACATGAATATATAAACGTAACTAAATAATTTAAAACTTTATTAAATAGATAATTTATTTATAAATCTTTAATATTTCTTACATATGCAA
>JARHVA010007280.1:695000-705000 GCA_037957365.1 Torreya grandis | reverse complement strand
TATAATTAAACAAAATTGTCAAAAAATTCCTCCATTATCTTTACCTGGTAATGGTTTGAATATTATATAAACTGATGCATCTAAAAACTTTTGGGGTGTAGTGTTATAATAAAAATTGATAGATGGTATAGAAAAACCCTGTAGGTTTGCTTTAGGAATTTTCAAACAAGCCCAGAAGAACTATCATTCAATTCATAAAGAAATTTTAGCTACAATAAAAGCTATTAAATATTTTATGTTTATTATATCTAGTAAATTATTACTTAGATATTATTTGAATAATTTTATGAGTATTTTAAATTCTTTTGATAATCTAAAAAGAAGTGCTTTTAGCAAGTTAACTAGCTGGGCTACATTTCTATCAGATTGTGATTTCACAATATAACATATTGCTGGAAAAAGGAATTGATTAGTAGATTTTGCATCCAAATTAGCAAATTCAAAATATTCAGTCAGCATGGTTGTGAAAAAAATATGGGAAGAATTCCATGAACATATTTGTCAATCAATTCTTTCAGTGGCTGATTAGTTTTAAAATGAAGCCAATGCTCTAGTAATAAAATCCTATAACATCTCTATTGATCTTAATAATTCACATCTAGGATAGACATCTCAGTTTATAGAACCTAATGTTAAAATATGGTCTTCAGTAATTGTGCTCTATCATGAAAAAAACAATCCCAGACTGTGTGGACCCAATAATCCATTTATAAATGACATTCTAAGGTGAGGATTTGAGTTTCTTATCCATCAGTGTTACTTCTGGCCATAATATAATCTGGTAAGGGAAATGTTTTGGTTATCTGATGAAATTTCAAATTATTTAAAATAATTCTTAGATTATGTTCTTCCACTCAAGGCATCTGAATAACATGATGTGCATATTTCCTTGGATTAGCTAAAGAATATTTTTATTTCTCTAATGATTCCTTTTAGGATAAAATTTGAATTGTTTTCATTTCATAATCATCAGATAAATTTGCACAGTAATTTGTTTCTAGCCAAACCATTAATAGCTCTACATAAAATGTTTACCATTAATCATGAGACCGTATTTCCTTAGACACCTCCAAGTCATCTAGTTCATGTTCTATCAGCTATTTACCTTGATGGTGATGATCATACCAAAGAAAATATGATGTTCTCTCCATTTCCAGATCATCATTATGACTCTGAAGATAATCATTAGTCCACAGAAGGAGAATATAATTTTTTTGATGATGACCAATGTGATTTAGTGACCACTTACATGGTCTATCCATAGGTGTAAACATGGGCATGATATCCCTCTATATCTTTTATGGACCTCACCACTATCTAAAGGTGGTATTTTGTCAGTTGTGTTGATAGATGCTTTGTACAATTTGGTAGTACATAGTGGACCCTTTACCCCACTACTTTATTGCTTTTATTTATGTTCATTGATCTCAAATATTCAAGACAACCATTGATATCTTCTCTATAAATCTATAAATAAATGAGGCTCTTCTTAATTCATTCAAGTTTTGCTATAGATCAGAGTCTGAGTCTAGTTTGTGTCTAAGGAAGCGTATGCTCTTTGCCTGCCCTTTAAGGATCATACACAACAAAAGATTTCTTTTAGGAAGTCCATCAAGTCTATTTAAGTATGTCTCAAATATCTTCTATATCCTCTATATCAATCCTATACTCATGTATATATCTTTAAGTACACACACACACACACACACACACACACACACACACACACACACACACACACACACACACACACACAAGACTCAGACTCTGATCTATATCAAAACATGAATGAATTAAGAAGAGCCTCCTTTATTTATAGATTTATAGAGAAGAGATCAATGGTTGTCTTGAATATTTGAGATCAATGAACATAAATAAAATCAATAAAGTAGTGGGGTAAAGGGTCCACTATGTACTACCAAATTTTACAAAGCATCTATCAACACAACTGACAAAATACCACATTTAGATAGTGGTGAGGTCCATAAAAGATATAGAGGGATATCATGCCCATACAATACATACATATACATACATACATAGATACATATACATACATACATATATTAAGACATACATATACATGCATATACATACATATACAAACATATACATACATATACATACATATACATATATATACATACATATATATAAATATATACATACATACATACATACATACATATATATATATATATATATATATATATATATATATATATAGATACATACATACATACATACATACATATACACACACACAAACACACACACAAACATATATATATACATAGGTGTGTGTGTATATCTATGTATGTATATATATATATGTATATGTATATCTATGTATATGTATATGTGTGTGTGTGTGTGTGTGTGTGTGTGTGTGTGTGTGTATAATATATATATATATATATATATATATATATATATATATATATATATATATATATATATATATATATATATATGTATGTATGTATGTATGTATGTATGTATGTATGTATGTATGTATGTATGCTATTTGATTTAACTTTTTCAGGAATATTAAAACCTAATTTGTAATTTAGTTAAAGTGTCTAGATTGAAATATTAGTATATAATATGTGCTAAATAAATTACTGATTTATCAAATTTATTGATAATTATAACTTTTCTAAAAATAGTAATAAGGAGAAGAAAATAAAATGTAGCTAGAAATTGATTGATCTGATGGAGAGAGAGGCTATAATTCATTGTGCAAGATCAAGACACTATCATAAACTGAGATCTAATTTTTTTTATGATTGGATAGAAGTACCATAAGTCAATAATAATAGCATTGGTGCTATAGTCTACCTCTACTATTGCTGTCTTAAGGATCTGAGATATATAGGTTTTGTTTGATAGTTTATTGTGAGCTTGTGTAGCAAATTTTAGAGGGTGAAAGTCAATAGATCATACTATAGAGAAAATTATTTATTCAAACCCTATCTTCCATTGCGGTTTAACAAATTTTTAATAAGAGGGGGATTAGTTTGTTTAAGATGCATTGGATGTGATTCACACCCCACATGTGGGCAAGTTGCTTACATACCAATACTCTAAAGAGGGATCAAGCCATATGTAGTTCTCCCTTTGAAAGTGCTTGGCATAATTGTGATATGAGAATGCATGGAAATTCTAAATAAGGTGTTCTTGAGATGACTAGGGACTAGTGTAAGGATTTGAATAAGCTAAAAATAGTATTGGATGACTATATGTAGAGAATACGGAAATGTGCTTGAGTATTCTTTCTTGTATTCTTACTTGCCTTATGATATTTTCAAACCCCTTTCCAAATGATATTTAAATAAGATTTTGTATGGATATATTGGTCATGTATTGAATTTTATCATGTTAGGAAAACAAGGATAAGAATGGCAAATTAGAATAAATTGACCATTGGGGCTAGAAATAGACTTAGACAATAGTGTTGAAAGTAGATAGGAGTGGTATTAACACTATAGTGTTGGTGTGGCATTATTGTCCTGGGTAGATTGGATATGTGGGAGTTGATTGGTCATGAAAAGAGGGTCTTGGCTTAGCTGGGATCAAGTTCATAAGGATATGGATGATTGGGAATCAATGAAAATAAGCCTAAGAGGGTCATGATATCAATAAAGAGGGACTTATGGGTTGGATTTCATTATCCATGCTTAAGTTACCAGTGTTTACATTTTATATGACTACATTTTGCCCCCCTCCCGCACCCCCCCCCCACCCCGCCCCTGCCTTAGTTTTATTGATGCAAAAAAAAAATACTAGGATAATGGAAAAATAAAAAGTGTACCTAAACATACCTACAAGGGTGAAGCTCTTCAAATTGTGTGATGTTGGGTGTTCATAGAGATACCATGATGTGAAGTGGAAATCAGGTACGTATATCAATACAAAGCCTATTTTGATGTTGAGTGATGTTGAGTAATGTTGGATGATGTTGTGCCAAGATTAATATCGCAAATAAAGCTAAGTACTCAATTCCTTAGAAGTGGATTAAAAATACAAAGGTTTGTCCTTTGGCTCCATCATCACCCACTACGTGAAATTAGGTGGTCATGCATATGTTGATTAATGTTTGGACTATCTGTCCAAGCCATCTAAATAGGTGGATGAAGAATACAATGGCTAGCTGTACCTTTGGCTCCATCATTAGAAAATGAAGTGAAGCTATGAATTGATATTAGTGTAATGTATATGTCATATGAGATGTCTCCTAAAGCCCATGAATATCAGCATGGATAGCCAAATGTATGCTACAAACTAGATCACTCTTGGCCATTATAAAAGATGAATATTAGGCATGTATAAAAGCCACTCCAAACTGGTGCACTAGGATGATAAGAAATCTACTTTGGAGCTCGTGGACTCAAGAAGATAGGATTGTATGAAAGCCATTTGAAAATTATGCCAATCAACTACAAATGAAATAAGGTATTTAACTATTGAGAATGTTTGGGTAATACTAAACTAAGAATGAAAAGAAACAAATGTGTCATGCACATTTCCCCTAATCACTAGTGTCTAAAAATGGATTCTAATTTGGAAGTCCTATCAATTGTCTTATCTAAAATTGGAAGTGATATCCACCATGCCATGTATGATTCCCTATATATCTAGATTCTCTGTGAAAAATTGTATTGAAACTACTAATTTTTGTCTAAACTATAGTTGACAAACTATAACTAAACATACATTTTTGTCTATTTATAGAAAAACAATTTTTTTTGTTGTTTGGATAGGAGTGCCAAAACTGGAAACTAGTGGAACCAGTGTTATTGTCCAAGTTAGGTGTTATTATCTAGGGTAAAATTTGATGATTATTCTAGACTCTTGACTATTTACCTAGTCTATTATGACTATTTTGATATCTAATTATTGTTCTAGGTGTGTTGAATGTTGTTGTTTTGACTGTTAGGAGATTTAATCTCTAAGACAAAACCCCTATTATTTACACCCTCTTCTAAGGGTAGGAATGAAGACCGTGTAATGACTGCCCTCAAAAGAAAGAGCCATTAAATTGTGTTATGTTGCAAAGATACATGATATATTAATCATAACTCACAAGATATCTTAAGATATAGTATGATTTGTATTGAGAGTTTGTTAGATCAAAAAGGGTATCCCTAGATAGATGTAATAATGTAATAGTATGTGTAATGTATTAAACTAGAATTGAAAGTCTGGTTAGTTTTTAGTTGGATTGATAGAGCGTGATGTCCATCAAAGCATCCATGAAATCAATATAATGCATGATGTGGATCATGTTATTGTAAACAATTTAAAATAAAAAAAATCAACAAGCACACAAGGCAAGAAGCAATAATCATACAAGAGTGGCCAAGGGGATAAAAAAACAAGGAACATGGCCACATGTCACTCAAATTGGAAAGTAATCATACAAGGCATGTTCAAATGCTGTAGACACATACAATTGAGATAAGCAAGGGTTGGCACGAGGGCCACAATCACATAGAAGAGTATAGATAAAGGACATTGGCAAATTTCCTAAGGCACACACATGAATATAAGTAAAAGACATTGATGAATGTCCTAAAACACATAAAGGAGATAAAATAGGAACTGAGAAATA
Organism: Torreya grandis; assembly: GCA_037957365.1. Classification (NCBI taxonomy): domain Eukaryota; kingdom Viridiplantae; phylum Streptophyta; class Pinopsida; order Cupressales; family Taxaceae; genus Torreya; species Torreya grandis. The sequence goes on along the minus strand of JARHVA010007280.1, from coordinate 699,386 downwards.
TAAAGAATCTGACACTAAGAAAGAGAGTAAATCATTTAATAACTCGAAATACAATTGCATATAACTAATCAAAGTAAGAAGTGAAAGTAAGCAAGACATGTTAGTACAACACTAGGTATATGCTAAGAAATACACAAGTGTTATATACTAGTGAGTTTTGATAGAGTAATTTTTGTAAACTAATAAGTAATGTACATCATCAAGATAACTAGAGTGTGTGGTGTAGAAATGACATAACCTATATAGTGTAGTCATGTAGAGGATGCCCCCAATGGGCATACATATTGATGTGTGTCTTGAATGTAGAAGTAGGATGCCACCTCAGTCGGTGGAGTGAAGTAATCACATATCTAGATGTCACTATACACATTCAAAGAAGATCAAGTGAAGTATGGTAATGTAGATAAATCAACAAATAATAACATAGAATAGCAAATGTAAGTCTAGCATTATAATAGAAATGTAAATCATGGATAATGCATTCAATCAAAAAAAATTTGGTATATTGACATATTTGAGTGCTTTTGTATTTTTAAATGCTATATTGTTTTTGGATTTTTGATAATTTTGAGCTATGTACAATCAATCAAAAGAAGACTACGTACAAGAGATATTAAGAAACTATGTATAAGTAATTAAAAAGAAACTACATACAAATACTTATGACAAATTATGTACATGCAAGGCTAAGAAGAGGTGATTCTAACCGATGAGTCTCATGGGAGACTCTCTATAAGGGTGTCCTGTATCAAAGAAAGGAATTGTTAATGATTGTGATGCATGAGGGAATGGATATGAATATGCCTCTAGATATTATGATTTATTATTGGTATCTTTGAAATCATAATAACTTGTTATCATCTTGATCTCAAACAAATGGAATGCTAATGTTAAATTTTTTTGTATCTAGATATTTTCTTTTTATTAATTATTTTTGTGAATTATTTACCTTATGATGTTTAATGAATCCCAAAACTAGATGACAAACATTATAAACTGCTAGAAAAGGAGTAGTGATGTCTTAAGCCTGCTTGCCTAATCATTGACCTTAATAATTAAACTATTGGAGATATATTTTACCAAACCCATACTCCTTTGAAAGTTGAGCCTCATTTTGGAGAGGTACATTTGCAAATTTTTGTGTTTTACATGTACCTGTGGTACTATTTGTTGCTTTGATTTTGATTTTTGATCCTTTTATTATTATAATTTAATATTTGGTATCCACTTTCATACTATTTCTAAATTTAACCCTTTGTGAATATGTTCTTATGTCAGCATGGATTTATTGACTGATTTACCTTGTATATGGTCCTCATTAGTAATTATCTATTGTATATGTTTATTCAATGCCAAACATGAATCTGTGTGATGCCGATGCATTATATGATATGCATAATAATATTTGGATCTTCTTATTAAATGTAGAGGGGATAGTTTGATTAATTTAGATTTAAACATTTCTATTAGTACCTTAATTGAACTTTTAATTTACCTTTGAATGATTTTTTATCACTAGTTGTAGAGTTACTTAATTATGATTTATTGTTTTGATAAGTAACATTTCATACAACCAATTGACTAGGTGAAGGTGCATAAAAATGATTCAAATTAGTGTCCCTTTGATCATTTTGGATTATAATATGATTTTTTAGTGTTGTGATATTTTCAAATAATATCTGATTCAACATTTGTAAATATGAAATTAACTCTCTCATACTGGTGATTTGATCCCTTAGAGTCTCACAAGTATAAGTCATAGTTGCTTCTGATTGAAAATGTAAGCACATATGTTGAAGAGATTTTGAATAAGCTATAGGCTGAATTTATGCATTAGGAATAATAGTATAGGATACCTCACCTTTTGGAGGGGTGATATCATGGACTTAGTTAGAGGGAAAATAGCTACCACCGTCTTGAGGGATAGGAAGAGAAGGAAATTCTTTCTTTTTCATGAAATATGACATTGAAACAAGAGTAGCCAAGGAGGCATATAAATATAGGTAAAAATCATGTATATGGGATAAAATTCATGTAAGTGGAGATATAATTTTTATAGCAATATGATTATATAAACCATTACACATGAGAGATATCAAACAGGGGATAACAAGTATGTAACTGTGCATTGATGCATAAAGAACTTCAACATGTGCTATGATATGTCTAATATGTGTAGCAAGATAAAATTCAAAATTTTTCCATGTGAGAGATAGAAAGGAAAGGGTAGAGATCAAGAAGTTGTGCATGAATGTATAGAACATTTTGACATGAATCATAACTATTATAACATGTTTAACATGATAAACTTGAAAATCTTTCCATATGAGTGAGGGAGAGTATGCAAAAGAAAAATTAAAAATTTGTTTATTTTTATAAACAAATTTTGTAATATCATCCCTTATTATAAAAATTAAGTATGGAATACAAATAATGAATCTTTTTACTAACATGTGGTATACTTCATCATTCATGTACATGACATGACCACTGACGGTCTCCTTATTGTTTATAAGAAATATTAGAAAAATTTGTAAATAATTGAGATCCACTTTGTAAATATGATTTTAGAATGTAAGGTAATATCTAAAAAGTACTGGACCTACTATAGGCAACTCAATTTTCAAAAATAAATAATTAAATAATTACTATTAAATTTTGAAATTGAATTTGAATTTTTGAGGTAGATATGCAAGTAAAAAATAAAAAAATTATTAGAAAATTAGTAATTTTATGTGACCTAATAAATGAAACTGTGGTTTTTGAAAATAAATATTTGTTAGAATTACTATTGATTTTTGAAATTTAGATGGCTTTTCTGATTTAAAAATTTTATAAAAAATTCATAACAGCATTGGAAAATTACTGGGACCTAATATGGTCAACTAGGGTTTGAAAGAAAATTATTTTAAAATTACAACAACATTTTAGAATTCAATTCCAATTTTTTAATTTACTATTCAACTAAAAAATTAAAAAAATATGGAAAAAATTAGTAGAAAATTTACGCTATGGTTTTTCTGGTTTTTATGGGAAAATGAAGTTGGGTTTACCAAATGTTTTTAACCTTTTTGAGAATATTGGTGTTTTATTCCTAGTTTAGTTAAAGGGTTTGGATTGAAAATTTAGTAAATAATATGTGTTGAATAAGCTACTAATTTTTGAAATTTATTGGTAATTAGATCTTTTCTAAAAATAGTAATAAGGACAAGAAAATAAAACTTATCTAGAAATTGATTGATCCAACTAAGGTAGAGGTAGGAATTCACTATGCAAGATTGAGACACCATCATGAACTAAGATATAAATTTCATTTTGTGATTCGATAGGAGTGTCATAACTAGAAAATAGTGTCAATAGTGTTATATTTCACCTCTACCATGGTTGTCTTGAGGATTTGAGATTTTTTGATTTTATTCACCAGTCAGTGTGAGCCTGTGTACCAAATTCTGAAGATTAGAAGTCAACATAGCTCATTGTAGAGTAGAGTCTTTATTAAAACTCTATCTTCCATTTTACTTTGGTTAATTTTAAACAAGAAATGGTTTAATGTATGTAAAATTAACTAGACAATCTTCACACCCCATGTGTGGGCACGCTTCCTACATACCAATACTCTGAAGACATATCAAGCCATATGTAGTTATCCTCTTGAAAGTGCTTGGTGTAATTATGAGATGAGAGAGTAATGAAATGATAAACTAGGTGTACTTTAGATGACTACAGATTGGTGTAGGGATTTGAATAAGCTAAAATGAATATTGGATGGATGTATGGAAAGAATAGGGAAATGTGCTTGAGTAGTCTTGATTGCTTTGTGATATTTGCCAACCCCTTTCCAAATGATTTTTGAATGCTGTTTTATAGGGATCTGTTGGTCATGGATTGAATTTGCTTATTCTAGGATGACAATGATAAGGATGGGAAACCAAAAGGAATTAACCATTGGGTCTAAAAATTGACTTGGATAACCACATCAAAAGTAGATAGGAGTGGGATTGGCACTATAATCCTATTGTGACACTATTGTCCTAGGTAGATGATACCTAGTGGGGCCAACTAGTCATGAAACAAGGGTCCTATCTCAGTTGGGATCAAGTTAGAAAGGTTATGGATGACTAAGAATAAGTGAAAACAAGCCTAAAAGGGTCATGAGAGCAATCAAGAGGGACCTATGGGTTGGGTGTCATTATCCATTCTCATGTTACCAATTTTTTCATTTTATATGACTACACTATGTTTTCTACATACATAATATTGTTTAATGAGATGAGTTTCATTAAATAGTCTTGAATAATATGGCATAAGTCATCAAAATATTTTACCATTTTGAAGACAATCGAATCATCTAAAGGGAAAAATAATCTCTACTTGAATATGTCTTGA
>JARHVA010007280.1:657500-690000 GCA_037957365.1 Torreya grandis | reverse complement strand
TATAATGGTGAATATAATCATATTAATTTTTTATAAATTTCTTTTATATAACACTATAAATATATTTTAAAGGATTTGTTTAGGTGATAATTCATTTTTTGAAGCTACTAAGCATGGAAAAGGTAAATTTGTAAATGTAGTCATAAAATATGTTTTCTATGTTCCTAAACTTAAAAAGAACCCATTACCATGATCTTAGCCTAAAATTGATAATTTCATAGTAGTTTTAAATAAATATAAATGGTCTATTATGAATCAATATAGTTCTATGATTGTTCAAGGAATTTAACATAATGGTTTATACATTTTTTTGCTTATTTTACATGTTGTGTTTCCTCACAAAGTATAAATGAATCTCAATTATGGCACACAATATTAGGTAAAGTTAATTTTATAATTTTATGTTATATGTCTCATCATGATTGATTGGTTCTTATTACTTATATTTCTTATTATCACAATGTTTGGGAGGGTTTCCTATGTTTTAATCAACACACTAAACCCTTTCCCCAAAATGAGGATGTGAAATTCTCACATCCTTTATAATTTATTCATAGTGATTTTATAGGACCACTTGAATTTGAATATCTTAAATACTATTGCTATGTTTCTACTTTTATTGATGATTTTAGTAGAATTATTTGTTCTTATTTTATTAAAACAAATCTAAATTTATTAAATGTGAATAAATTCAACACAAGTATTTATAAAATTCTACTTTTATTGATGATTGTAGTAGAATAATTTGTTCTTATTTTATGAAAACAAATACAAAATTTTATCTAAATTTAATGAATTTAAATTTTTAGGTGATAATAGTGTTGAATACATTATAAAATAATTTGATTATTTTTACATTAATTGTAGTATTCAAATAGAATTGAAAACTCCATATTACCCACAACAAAATATAATTATTGAAATGAAAAATTGAACCATGATTGAAATGATTAGAGCAATATTTCATTCTCTAAATGTTCCTAAATTCTTATTGGTTGAAGACATGAGTATTTTGTGTACACAATAAATAGAGTCCCTATTAAATATTGCATCTTTATAAACCTTTATAAATGTGGTATAATGATAAACATAGTGTTTCCTACATTAATATATTTTGTACTCCTACTTCCATCTTTATTCTTAAATAAAAAAGAAAAAACTTGATCCCAACTCCTATTATTGTATTTTTATATGTTATGTAGGAAACCATAAAGGATTATGAGTCTATAATCCATTTTAAATAAAAATAATTAATAATAGGAATGTCCAAATCCTTGAGAAACCATTTTTTGATCATTTTGTGGATCCCTTCAAATGTTCTTCTTTTGATGAACCTAACTCTTTTATTACTCCTTATGAAGAAATATATGTCTTAGTGGAAGGTGATCAAATTTTATATAAATTATAGTCTAAGAGGTATCCTTCTCTAGTTTGTATTCAATCCAAAATAACTAAATGGTATGAATCCCTAATTTAGATATCTAATCTTGATGATCTCAATAAACTAGATAGGATTAGAAATACATACCATGTTTTGATGGATTTGTATGAATGTGAACCACAAAATTATTATGAAGTTATTCAATCCAATAGATGGAAATTTTTTATGGAAGTTTAATATTTATCCCTAATTAAAATATATACTTAGGATCTTGTCATGCCTCCACCTAATGGCGTACTATAGGTTCTAGGTGGTTTTATAAAATAAAGTATAATTCAATTAGTAAATTTGAAAAATTCAAATAAATATTAGTGGATCATGGTTTTTATAAAAAAAATATGATTTCCTATGTTGAAATCTTTGCTCTTGTAGAAAAAATAGGTATTTTTAGATTGCTTATTTCTATTGTATCTCAAAATGATTAGATTTATAAATGGTGATATAAAACAATAAATATTCATGACTCAAGCTCAAGGTTTCACTAAACCAAGAAAATAACATAATTTTTATAATTTAAATAAATATCTTTAGTGTTTAAAACAAGTTCTTCAATCTTGGTATTCTAAAATAACTACTAATTTTAAATAACTAAGTTTTTCTAATTGTTAATCTGATAATGATCTATATATAAAAGTTTAAAATAGTCATTTTATTTTTATTATAATTTATTATTTTAATTTTATTATTACTGTTGATCAAATTATTATAAGTCTTAAATATAAATATAGACCAAATGAATCTTTTGAATTGACTGATCTAGGTATTTTTCATTATTTTTTAGGAATTATTGTATTTTAGGAAAAAAATGCAATTATTGTATCTTAATATTAATATGCACATAACCTGATTCTTAAATTTAATATGCTCTATTGTAAGCCTACATCTAATCCTATTGAAATGGTGTTAATTTTTATTGGAACTTGATTGTGATAAATCTAACCTCACTCTTTACAAATAGATTGTCGGTAGTTTGATTTATCTAACTATTACTAGGATATATATTTCATACGTTGTAGGTGTTTCTTCTATATTAATTTAAAATCCATATTTGGATCATTAGAAATTATCAAAATGGATACTTTAATATATAAAAGGATCTATAAATGTTGGTTTAAATTATTATTCCATGGATAATATTAATTTATACTTATATTTTGATGCTTACCTTGTTGGTGATATTATAGATTACAGACCTAGTTTTAAATATATATTTATGTTTGGTCCAGTTAAAAAAGACACCAATTATTTCTACCTCTTTGATGTAAGCAGAGTATAAAAGTGTTATGGAAGATGGTAAAAAATCTATAAGACTTTGAAGTTTTTTATAGTAATTATAATTGGATGTTTTTAATAGTTCCACCCTTGTTTACGATAATAAAAAAATTATAAATATAGATGAAAATAATTTAAAACATCAATGAACTAATCATATTGAAGTTCATGTGCATTTTATTTGAGATAAATTTCTAAATGGTGATATTGATCTATAGTTTATCCTATAGATAAATAAGTGGAAGATATTATCGGATTAGGCCATGATCAAGGATTGAGGTTTGAGTAGACACAACACAAATCTATCTAATATGAAAAAAAATTAGGCATAGGAGATACATGTTGTATAAGATAAATCAAACATGATCCACAAGAATCAAGTCTTCAATAATCAAAACATTCAATTCTTAGCATTAGAAACATTAAATAGTTCATAGATCATTAGAAAAATATGTTTTAGGAAAAGTAGATATATAGGTTAAATTTAAAGATGATAAGACATCCTTGTGAATGTGTATCTTCCTCAATGACCTAAAGTAAAACATAAACAAGTTAAAGAACATGAATAGGTAAAAGCCATTCAATGGAATAAAAACCTACCCTAACACCCGCCTTAAGCATAGCTTAGGTAGGAATTAGAATTGGATATGGACATAAAGTTTGATGAGGTACCCAAGTACATAGATAATCCCCCAAGAGGAGGATGATGGATATGCCTTAACCCCAAGCAAATCCAACAAATGACTATATTCTCTCTCAGTGAAGGGTTTGGTGAATAGATCAATAATTTTCTCCCTAATTTGGATTTACTAAAGATCAATGACTTGGTCACGAACAAGATGCTGAGTGAAATGCATGTGAATCTTGATATATTTGGTTCAATAATGGAGGACCAAATTCATATATATCTAGATTGTTAATTAGTTGTCACAAAAAATATCTATTGATAATAAAAACTAGATACCAAACTCAATGAGAATCTCATGAATCCAAATAGCCTTAGTGGTAGAATTAATATCTCCTTTGTACTCTTCCTCTATAGAATATAAAGAAATATAACTATATTTATTACTTAACCAACTAATTGGTCTTAAACGAAGAGATAAATTATATACTAAATTAGACTTATAATTATGAATATTACCAACACAATATGAAGTTGTATACCCAATCAAGTCAACATTAATTCCTACTCCATAGTGAAACCCAAAGTAATGAGTAACATAAATGTAGTGAATAATATGCATCGTTATTTTCTAGTATAAATAATGTATTTCATTTATAAATATAGATACCATGCCTACTATGTATGAGATGTTAGGCCTAATTTGAATAAGATAGATGAGACTGCCAAAAAAAAATTGATACAAGGTAACATCAACCAAACAAGAAGGAAAATAAGCCTCAAACTTCACATAAGACAAAAATGGATTTGGATTACATTCAACCATGTTAAACCATGTAATTAAATTAAGAGCATACATGGATTGTGTAATAGTAATCTCAAAGTTAGACTGAGAAATTTCAATCCTGAAGAAGTAATGCAACAAGCCCAAGTCAGTCATTGAGAACTTATCATACAAATCAATTTTTACTATTACAATGGTGAATGAATAATCCATGTGATAATTTAAGTCATACACGTAGACACATAGAGTCAATAGTGAATCATCCTACCATAAAATGTAGACACTCAAATCAAAATGTAATTTAGTGAACCTAATTGAAAGAATAAAGGATTCCATCTTGGGATACCAATTCTAAAGAGTTTGTTTGATACCATGGATATATTTCCAATTTTTATAAACTATGTAATAATATTATATAAATATTTATAGTTTCTCCATGTATATTTCCTCTCTTAAGTCATCATTAATAAAATAATTCTTCACATCCATATGATCAACATCCTAGTGATGTGATGTGGCAAAAGAAGAGAGAGTCAGATTGAGTTCATTTTGGCAACTAGGGAAAATGTCTTGGTATAATCAATTCTAGTTAACTAAAAAACACCCTTTGATAAGAAACATGATTTTAAATTTTCTATAGACCCATATACTACATAACTATACCAATATATATATATATATATATATATATATATATATATATATATATATATATATATATATATATCTACATCAAACAAATATTCTTCCTTTAGGAAGAGGGGCTAAATCCAAATCATTTTTCCTCAACCAGTAACCATGATCCTCTTAAACAATATTATACCCCTTATGAGTGTTTGATGCCTCATGTAACAAAAATAGATTATAAGTATATGCAATGAATTCATGTGAGCCATTATATAATTTTGAATGTGTTTACTAGTGTCTGATGGATGTTTAATGCAATCTCCATCACTTTGAAGTATCTCTCTATACAAAAAATAACTATATATTATAGAGTCAAGAAGACATTCCTCATATTTTAAAGATATTCTAGGGTAATGAGGAGGTGATTCCCCATCACCACTATCATCTTCAAAATTATAAGAATAATATAGATCATGATGAAACTACTCAAACATATCTAAGTCACCAAAACTATAATAAACCCTATTTCATCCAAGGAAGAGTAATAAGTGTTAAGTGTGGAGTATGAAGGACCCACTTCAAAATGAAAATTTATCTCAATAAAAAACTCATGAATGATGGGATGGAGAATCTTGTATCCATTAAAACCAAAAGCATGTCCCATGAAAATGCAAGGTTAAATCTGAGGTTTCATTGCCTTATATTTATTATTAGGAATGTTGGCCATAACATTATATTTAAAAACTTGAATGTTATTAATTTTTGGTTTCTAACCAATCTAATATTCAAAATGAGTGACTCCCTTTAATTATTTTTGGGGAAATCAACTCTAGATATAACAAACATAGTTCATCACCTCTGCCCAATATTAAGGTGCAAAATACTTTGAGTGTATTATATAGTTGTACATTTCCTTCAAGAACCTATTCTTACGCTCTACAACACTATTTTATTGAGGAGTGTATGGAACTATATGTTGTATTTTAGTCCCATGTAAGGTGTATAATTACGTATAATGGTTAATAACATACTCACCACCATTATCTATGTAAAATATTGATGGCTTTACCTAATTATTTTTCTACAAGTTCCTTGATGTCATGAGAATGATTAAAGACCTTAAAAATATTATTAAGAATGTAGACCTAGGTATACCTTGAAAAATCATAAATGAAGGAAAACATGTATTTAGTCATGTTGAATGAATGAGTCGGAAATGGACTAGGAATATCACTATGAACTAGCTTTATTATTTCTGTACCTCTCCGTGATTTGATTTTGTTACACATCTCTTTAGGATACTTATAAAGTATGAAACTTGGAAAAATCATCATCAAAATGGAAACATGACAAAATTTAAATCATTTCTTTACAACTAATTTGAACTAGTTAGGGATATTCGAGATGGTTAAATTGTCCATGCCATAGTTTATTCAACACATCTATATGAGTGAACAGTGTAGTAGAGGACTGGTCAGGAGAAAAATATGATAAATTATACAATTGATATTGGTGATATGTTTTCCAACATAAAAGTATAGAGTTAATTTTCACTCCCTTAATAAACATAGAATAATGTTTGAACTCAACTCTCTTTCTTAAATTGATATGAGTGATATGATAAATAGATAGGAGATTAGTAGATAATGAGGGAACTAAAAACATCATAAAATGTCCCATAATTCATTTAAATAGATCTTGTCCCACTAAATTATATGTAGATATCATCACCCAACAATATATAAGGCATAAAACACAGATCCAATGATGAGAAAAGGTCATATGATGAAGTGATGTGGTGTGAGGCTATGAAATAAATCACCCATGTGGAAGGTTAATATGCAACATCAAAAGGTGTTTTTCCTTACCATTGCCCTTGCTACTATATGTTTTCATCAAATACTCTTATGTTGCTGAAATTTAATTAATAGTATTAAGGACATTGATATTATACTTCTCAACCACCTCTTTTCATTTATTAATTTGCTTCTTCCTGTATTTTGTCCCATCATTCCCAATTTTATTATGGTATGCACATGTGAGTATCTTATTCTTGGGTTTCCCACTTGAAGAGGACTTAGTTGATTTTTTTGAACTAGCATCAAATATTTTAACCTTTGTTTTCTCTGGGTCCTTGTTTATTTTTTCTCATTACTACTAGAAGTCTTTTGACTGTCATGAAACACAATTAATGCATATGATTTTGTGGACTTCATTGTATCCATTTGAATAATCTTGTATTAATCCTGAGTCAAGTCATTAATAACATGAAAATCCAAGGATGACATTATCCATGTAGATCCAAGGAAATGCTTGGTGACATGGAAGTGTAGACACTATTTTATGGATTAAATAGCACCTCCATCTTGTACACTTGGCAAAATCAGACCTTAGTTGTTCCTCTTAGTTATAAGATTTTCTCACTCTCTGAAGTCTCATATCTAATCTATATTATAACCCTTCACCTATCTCTTAGTATGAACAATATTATGTTGATGATTTAGACCTTCTACCTTAACCAAAATGTTTAAAACCTATCTATCTTGAATCTCTAAAAATTCTGAATATGTACCTACATTCATCCTCCTTGAACACTAGTGTCCAAGATATACACTATATCAACATTAGTGTCAGAATCTAACACAAGTGTCTAATGCCCTAATGTTATCTAATTTGTAAATGAAACTTATCATGATGATTAAGCTATGTTATTTAATGTTAGTTACATCTCTAAAGGGATTGATATGAATACAAGATCAACACTCATTAACTTCTTTCCTAGAGAATACCTAAGGAAATTTATCAAAGCATTTTATCAATAACTCAATAAATCAAATCTTCCCTTTTTTCTCCTATTTTCATATAAACCATAAGGACATAACAAACACAAGTATGAAGTACCTGAAGGAGTAGCATAAGAGATCTATTTTCCAAGTTACAATCTGAGTCATTGTTAACTTGCTTTACACATATTGCATTATTCACACACAAGCCAACATGTAGGGGAGAAATACATTAGTCTAATTCCTATTCAAATTATTGGCTATGTAGATATCACTCATCCACAAAGGGTTCTTTGGGGTCATATTGACACCATGTGTCCAATAACCCATTTCCCCCAAAGGTACTATGAATATGAATAACTATTGTTTTATAGATTCATGAGAAGAAATAGTTCATAACAAAATCTAAATGCACCTAAGTGAAGGCAAATACAAACATTGAATCATCCAAGTGGTTTCATCCTTTTACAGTAGGTATTTTATTGTAAGACACCTATGTCAGTTTCAAATAGTAATGTTAAATGTAACCATCTAATGTTGATTCTAGTCTCTGAGGCTATAGAATCATCCAATCTAAAATATGATAACTATTCCAAAATTAACTTCTAGTCTACTTCCTACATGTTCTGGATAGAACTACATTAGCATCAAAACAATCTATGTACATTACTCCTATGTCATTTTCATAGCTAGCATAGTTATACTTATTATTTTAAGCCTATCTTAGTTTAATGAATTTTAGCATAAACTTATTTATGAGTTTAGTATCCAATTGGCCTAATTTAGAGATAGTTTAACATATGTATGCCTTAGGCTATCTCTACTAACTTAACTCTAGATAACCCAACCTAGAATCTAATTCATGATTAAACATTGTCAAAAAATTCATATGAATGCAAAAAAAATTTATTATGAGGGTTTTCAGTTAGCTATAGTTTTAAATTGTTGCATTTTTTCATTTCTTACTTGTATTACTTTTCATCCAAGCTAGTCATAGTTGTAGATTGGGAGGTGTGTCGATTGAGCACATTAAAATTTGTCTCCCACCATATAAGATGTCTAAATCCATTGAGGGACATAATCCTATGGATATTTATGACATAAATGTTAACAATGAATGAGATATTTATGAGGTTATCATAGAAGAGGATTTTGATCATGACAACTATGTGTCTAATGAAACCAATTAACATGGGTAAGTAAACCATGAGTAAGTGAAATCAATTGCATTGTTTCATGAGTGTATTAGTAAAAACTGTGAAGATGTTGATGATATCCTCAATACTATATTATACACAAAAGAATCTAAATTTATAGTTTAAACATACTTCCTCTTGAACACATTACCACTTAATACTTCTAATGGGGGAAAAAATTATGTGTTTATACCTTTATTTTCAGAAAACCAAAAGACTATTTCCACATATACCATGGAATTACCAAATTTTTCAACTCCAATACCAATTTCATTACCTATTACTACAAAAACCATGTTTACATCCCCTTTGGTGCTTACTCAACTTTCTAATCTAAATCTAAATGGGTCCAAAATCCAAACACTTCTTCAAGTTATAAGTACCTTAGAGGACAAGGTGACAAACATTGAAGAACTTTATTTACTATCCCCTCATACTATTGATTCCCAAGATGTGTTACATAAACCTATCACACTTGAGATATATTTCCACCCTTTGTTAACTAGATTTGTTGCACCCAAGTTCACATTCTACGATGCAAGGGTAATCCTAAACAACATCTTTTAACATTTTATACAGCATTCCGTGAGCCTCCAATGATAAATTTTTAACCAAATTATTCCCAAGAAGCCTCATGTAATATGTTTTGATGTGGTTGTATGAGTTACTTCTATAATCTATAAAAGCATTTAAGCTTATTATAGATCATGTTTTGTCACACTATTCCATTAGTATTTTTAATACTGTTCTTTATGCTCAAATTTCAAAAATCAAACAAGGAACAAATGAACTAATAAAAGAATTTGTCTTGAGATATAACACCATACTAGATAAACTGACCAATCGTATGGAATAAAAGGAGTTACAAGACATATGCAAGTAAATATTGCTTGTTCCTTTACATAAGTCCATTATTTTCAATAAGTGTAAATATTTTGATGACCAATGCCATGTTGCATGGGACTATGAAATGAAGCTTATTTCATTAAATAAACTCAAGTATGTATAAAACACACCATCCACATATACATCTAGTACCAAAATTATAATAAAATTAGGTTATACGGTAAAACCTCCTTAGCCTAAAAATGAAACAACCACCATGATTAACATAATTTCACAATATCCTAATCATCTTATCTTATCTAATGTACCAAAGAGACAATATACATGATTACTTGAGTCTCCTACCTCATTACTCCTATATTTAGTAGAGTGTCATCTTATATATATCCTCTTGCTATATAGGTTAATATAAATATACCTCTACCCAAATGATAATATACAAATGATTATTGTGATTATCACAAAGGACTAAGACATTTTATGAATATATGTTTTGAATTGAGGAATATGATCCAAGACCTTGTTGATAAATAAATTATTATATTTTATGATACTCCCAAGTAATGAGGTTCACAATATAGTGATCCCCACAACGAGAAAATATTTAACAATCCTTTGCAAGACCATTCTAAGAATGAACTAGAAGTGCAAATGGCATATAATGGACATCCCCATATATCACATTAAGGGCAATACCTTTATTCCATAAACTTCAATAAATACATTTTATAGCAAATGGGTGTTTTAAATGCATTCATACTAGTTGGGTAATTACATTTTCTATAATCCTATATAAACATCCTCTTGAACAAGAGAAACTTATACCCAAGTAGCCAAATATCAAATCTAATAAGGTTAATCAACCTTAAAAGGGTAAACAATGGGTAATTAACTTTATCAGGTAAACAATACATGAAAGACCATCACATCAAATACATACACTAGATTTTATAGAATCCCCATCTACTATAGACCATGCTTAGATATCTAAGTTACTTACACATATGTTACTATTATTTTTATTCCATGTAAAACATAGAGAAATCAACTTTGGGTTATATGGAACCCTACTATCAAAACTACTATTTCTCCAAGACCGTAGATTCCTATTTTACATACATAGAAAATCAGAACTACTACAGTGACATATGTTACACCTATGCATGCTCTTTAGTAGCATCTTCAGATTATTACAAGAGGTTTATAGTGGGGACATATCTTTGATCACCTTTGGATGGGATCATAGGATATAATTTCCCTTTCACATTAAAAAAATATCAAATATAACAAAAATCATTCAAAACTCCAAAAACAATTTAAACATAAAAAGTTGTTCTACTAGATCCTTGTCAACTATGTGTTAGTTTCATGTTAACTGATGGCATGTCATTTCATACTTCATACACATGTGCATCACATTTTTAGTTGAGTGTGATATAGGCATACATAGATACATGATCAATTCTTATTTATGATGTTGGGCATTTATTCTACTCATGTCATATGGACATTGTGGTCATCTACCTCCACGATCACGATACTCATAAGTTATATCAATCAATGGTCACTCTATATTATCATGTTTTGAGATGATATATATACATACACATGAATTTATATAGTATTATATCTTACATAGGCTACTTGATATATTATGTACTTAACATTTTTATCTAGCACATTTGGTCTATGAGCTACTATTATATGTTAAAAATGGTTGCTTATGCTTTCTTATATGCACTTCCTTGACTCTCTTGCCTTGAAATTATCTTATTTGAGAATTTGAGTATGATACTTTGTTTATGATCCATGTGCCTATGTATACATTGTTTGACATTTAAACATGTCATTTATTATTTTATGGACATTTTAATTTCATCCTTGTTTTTGTGTAGATTTGACTAAATCATGTCCCTTATTTATGGTCTCTTATAAAAATTGACTTTTGTCTTGTGTTTGAGTTTCCTAGTGTGTACTTTATTTTTTTATTTTTTTATATTTTAATGTTACTATATATACATCGCCATGATAATATCATGCATCTTGGGAATTAATGTGATCACATTTTTTTATGTGCTTCAATCTTAGATTTACCTAGACATGTCCTTATATATGTTACATGCTAACATTAATAGATTATATAATTATATTATCCTTTTGAGGTGAGGTGACTAATAGTTTATATTTTTCCTTCATTTCAAAGGCTGAAATATCAATATGGGCATGTTATAGAGCCACGTTCTTCACATTTGGAATAGTTTTTAAATTTAATAGTTGCATGCTTTGAATGCATGGTCTCCACACTCATTCAACATTTGGTAGTTATATCAATTTAAAAATTCAATGGGTCATGTCATATAGGCATGGTTTCCAAACATTCATAATTTTAGATTCAGTGGGGTAATGTCATATAGGCATGGCTTCCACACATTCAAAATTTTATATTTAGTAGGGGCATCCTTTGAAATCATGTTCTTGACACTTATTCAGTATTTTGCATCTCTAGATTATTTAAATTATAGCCAAGGTAGTTACATAGATACCTTGGCGTAATCATAAACCTTCCTCTTTAAATTTTGACCATTTCAAATACATTATATTTTAGATTTTATGTGTTTATTATGCATTGTAATATGATCCTAGATGTATGTCAGTCAACAAAAAAACACTCAAGTTAGACTCAAGAAAATAAAAAGTATGTTATACACACCCATGTGTGCATTCCTTTCCTTTAAACTAGAAATATCATTTTTATATTAAATGGGGGGATGTAGATATTATTTTAAGGTTTATATAAAACCTCAATATTTTACACTTCGATAACTCAGACCCTAATTATTTCTCTCAATTATGTACCTTTCCCACTTTTTTTAAGTCTCACATCTAGTCTATCTTTTACCCCTTGGCCTATTTATTAGTCTAACCAATCTTATGTTGATGACTCATACATTTTAACTTTACCATAATGCTTAAAACCTACTTATTTTCCACCTCTACAAGTTTTGTTTTTATACCTATGTTTTATTGATTTTGGGAAACTAGGGTTTAGTTTGTAAATAATAAAGGGGCTAGATTAAGGGGTAAAATACATACATACATACATATATATATATATATATATATATATATATATATATATATATATATATATATATATATATATATATATATATATATATATTTGATCAAGTTAGTCACACGATTAAAGGAAATGACTTATCTAAAAAAATAGGTTGAGATGACTGATCAAAGGATGAAAACTATTAAGTAGGACTGGGAAGATGTCAAAAACTTGAATCTGGATTTCATTCGGTGAAAGGATATGAGTGCTAAAAAGTGGACACTTTAGTGTTTGATTATTATCAAAATCAATTTCTAGTTTTTGTTTCTAATGTAGTCAAGTTTTTGGGTCCTACAGGTATCTTTATTTATCTATGATCACTTGTAGGTGCCACTTTATAACCTATTTTCTTCTCAAAACACTAGTTTTATTTACACACACTAAAGAACAAACATATCAAACAAAGGGAAAAAATTTGGTTAGAAGAAGTATGATCACTCTATCTATAACCCCTATTGTCATGATCACCACCTACATTAACCCTCTAGCTAGGGTCTCAGATAAAATGTAGTTATCCCTTAGGGAAGATGCATAATAAACATGCATGGTAGATGCAAGAATGAACATTTGCCTAGGCCATTCTTTGATCAAGATTTCAAATCTATGTGTGATGCATAATTTTATATAGGAGACACATTATTTTGAATTCCTTTATGAAATGATGTATGAAGTACTTTATTTAGGAGACTCTTTATTTTGAATTTGGGAGATTTATTTATGTTATCCGACATCAAAAAGGTAAAAAAAAAACTTAAGGGAGGTGATAAGAAGGGTTAGGGAAATTTTAAGAAAATATAAATGATTATTGGGGCTCAAAAAATAAATGGATAAGAGTACTAAAAATGGGACACTTTTATTTCTGATGTTTTAGTCTAGTTCCATCACTCTTATCCTACAAGATCAAGACCTAGAAGAATAGAATTGACATAGTGAATACTATTTGTTTGAGGTGGAATATCTATGCAAAAGGTTTTGGATGATTGGTAATGAGTAAAAAGTGACAAAAGTGAGAAATAAGACAAAAGAGAAGTGAAAATTAAGACATGTCTAGAATAAATAAAACTTGTATTCTCCAGTCAGAGACTCCTATCAAGAAGAATATGAAAAGACATTATATGTGTGGTTTATGGACAAATTTATTATGTATATATTTTCACCCATTTTCTTATAGTGATGTAATGAAATGAAATACTATAGTAAAATAAATAAGAAGAAAATGTGTACCTGAACCTACCTGCATGGAGGTGAATATGCTACAAGGATCCAACTCACTTCCTAGCCAGGGAAGTGGATGGAGAGTTTAATAGTGCCTAGAGAGAGAAGGAACACATGGAATATATGCCCGTAGATTGAATCTAAATTCAAAATACATGTGTCATGGAGAAGGAGCGTAATGCTTGCCCCATATGTTGAATCTAATTAATGATGAGGAATTCTTGGAGGCCCAAAACTAATGTTTGTCCTCTATCCTATACAAACATGTGTAGTCTAGATCTGAGTAATATAATAAACTGACTAATACATATGATCATACAATCTAACTTGGTGAAAACTTAGGTAAAACTGGGTGTAATCTAAAACTCTGATCAATGTGAAAGAAGAGAATGGCATGTTTTATCATCCCATTTATATAATATTTAGTGATGAACATGAATATATATGTCATTCCCCCAAATCTATTATGTCAGTGATGCATTTGTATAATCTGGTAATATGTATAACCACATGTGATATGATATATATTGCCATGCATCATGTGCAAAATTGGAAAATGAAAACATTGTGCTCTACACTATGTCTATAGTCTGATATTTGATTATGTAAACTATGTCATGTTGTATGAAGCTATATGTGTGAGATGTGTAGCATGTACATGCCCCCAAGTATGGTATGTGAGTCTATATCCATATCAAAATCACAATAAATCCATATAATCTGAACCACTATATCTAGATAATTTGAGTATCTTTATTTAAATCAATTTAAATCCATATAATCTAAACCACTGTATCTGAATAATGTTTGTATTTGTATCGAAATCATTGTGAATCCATATAATTAGAACCATTGTATTTAAATAGTCTGTCTATCTATAAACTAAAGGAATATCCCTCTAAATGTCTTGAGTAATGATGAGTTACCCACATAATGTTATTCATTGAATATCTTAACCAATCTGATTTGAAACTAGTAATCTAAATGTTGGATGTGTAAGAACCGTGTTGTATCCACTTATGAGAGTGGGTGGGTATGATGGGTAAGTGTAGAAATAGGAATAGTATAAATGATGCTCCCTCTTCGTGAGAGGGAAAAAATTTGTGATAAATGAGGTTAATCCAAAAGTGATGACTATTAGAATTGTAATAAAAATAAGGTTGGTATGTTGTGAATAGATTGAAAGGTTGTTTGATTGATTAGATTATGTTGTTGAGAGTGGAGCACATTTTGATTGATGATGAACAAGGTTTGTGTTAGAGCATAATATAAATATAGATATGTTCATGCCATATTAGCTAGGTAAGGTATTAAGAGATCAAATCTTGAGTTATGTCAAAGTTATCAATTTCATCATTCTATGGAAGAAAATGGTTTAAATAGTAGAGTTACGAGGTTCGAGTAATGGGCAAAATGGTATTTCATTTGAATGATAAAGTTTATTAATATAGAAAGTTGGATTGAATCTTGATTTATTTTTTCATTGACTAGGTTGATATTTTGAGCTCTAGAGTGAGAAAAATTCCAAGGAGATGAGCACCTACTTTGACCTAGTTTGATCAATTGGCAACCCAGATTTAGGCTAGTTGTGATGTGACCCTAGTAAGTAGCTTAATTGCTTATCTCCTATAAATCTTTTTGGAATGTTTTTTTTTGTTTCTGAGGGGTTTAATTAGATTAGAAAATATTTTCTATATATGGTGCTAACGTCCTATATATAGCACTCATATCCAAGTTTCAATGCTCTTGTCTAGGTTTTAGCACTATTGTCTAGTGTTGTTGCCCTATATCTAGTGCATTATCCTAGAGGCATAATTTTTTAAAGATGTTACTTTGTTGTTCACTATTGTTCTATTTTGGCTTTTCATTTGGTGTTTTTGATTGATATGTTTTTTTGTTTCTACTTTTTTATAAGATGAGGTATGGATGAGAGAGCTTTATAAGGGTATGGTGATGGAGACATTGATGTTGTTACCATTATCTACCAATGAGCGAGTGGTTATGGATAGGTCAAGTTTGGGTCATGTGTGTGACCTAGGTATAGTTAAGTGGGATTAATATCTGATGACTACCTTATGTAAGAGGTGGAATGTAGATACATGTACTTTTTATCTTTTTATAGGGGATATGATTGTGACTTTGGAGGATGTGTACTATATACTAGAATTACTAGTTAGTGGGTGGCAAATGAGGTACAACATGACGTGGTTTCTAATGTGATTGATCATGCATCCTTTTATTTTGTTGGTGTGCCTTTAGGGATACATCATAGAGTAGTGACAGTGATGTGCTACTATTAGTCATTATGCAGTCTAATGTTTCATGCTTGTAGAAGTGTTTGGCTATTTTGTTGGCATATTTTGTGGCTATGGATGGGAATGGAGTATATATTACATATAGGATGAATATGATTGGGCACAGTGTGGAGGTATATGGCATTATATTCTATTGAGAGAGGACTATGTTATTCCACCTATATATGGATCTTTAGAAGTTTACATAGGAGTCATTTAGTAGTGGGGTGAGCATGCAAACCTTATTGTATTATTGGGCCTATGAGTACATAGTATTTGTGTAGTTGATTAGATTATGGAGGGAAAATTGGGCACCTCTAAAACCATTTGGAGAGTGGTGGATGATCATATTGGCTATCTTATCTCATGGGATTAACCATTATAGGTAAGTTTTAGATGGACTAGTGGTTGATGACATCATATGTAGGCATTACATAAGATTTCTTGGGTGGAAAGAGGAAGGATTACAATTTTAATATATGAAGGTTAGCTATTAGATACATGAATTTTGGGGTGGAGTATATGAGTGTTTTCAAAATCAACACATTACTAGATAGTCTGGGGTACCAAAGGATGTGCCCAGAGTAGCATGTGTTTGGGTAAGGAGTGTGAAAGTTTTTATGAGGGTAGGATCTCATGCAAGGCCTACTAAGAATGATCTTTCACCATTACCTTTGGATGTGAGTGATGTTACCATAGATATTCTAGATCTAGATGATGTTGAATGTATAGATGCATATACTATGTGGGGATCTAGGCATTGGTGGGATCTATTGTACCATATTGAGGTAGGGGATACTCTAGAGTATGAGGATACTAAGATAATCTAGATGATGAGTGATAAGTAGTCATTACATTTGAATTGTGTATAAATTTATGCTTTAGTTTGATTTTAATGTATATAGATAATGTAGTGTCATACTTTGTTTGTAGGTGAAGTTGGAGATGTTGATTAATAGGAGACCATAATTAAGTCAACACTTTGAGAGCTTACATGTCATTTATCTAATGATGTGATAAAGGAGGGAATGATAGAGCAGGTGAATGTCATGACAAATATCTATGGCCATCGATTTAACAAGGTTATTATAGAGATGTCTACATATGTTAGGGTATTAAGAGAGAGAAATGAGATAAGAATTGAGATGGATAGGCATATGATGCCTCCTCCTAATTTTGGTTTTGTTAGCATGAGGATCATGGATGAGTATACAGATATTCATATGTAATATGTAAACTATTTTGAGGAGCACAATCATCTATTAGATCAAGAGAGTCATTACAAGAGGCATACGACAGCTCGAGGAGGTGCATGGAAATTGATTAATAGGGTAGATTATAAGACTAATACTAGTGGGGAATGTGAAACTAAGAGTGTGGACCTGACCCCCATTCATGACTAATTTTACTTGATACTAGTTTACATGTTTTGAAAACTCGTTATATATATAGACACTAGTTTGATTTAGACTCATGCATAATATGTTATATAATTTGGTGTATATTAGTAAATTTGTTGCAAATGGTTGATTATAAATAGTTGATTTAGCATTGATGTTGATGTTACATATGTTTGGTAACATGGTTTTTCTTATCTGATTTGTTTTTTGTTGATAGGTTCAAGTGTGATAATTATGTTTTATTTTGAATCGTATGTGAGTAAAACTTTATTGTTTTTTAATTGGTAAATTGATTTGATAAATTGAATTGGTTTAAGATTGTTAAAATAGGATATTGGTAAGATCAAGATTTGGATAATTTGGTTTGTCTAGGGATGGTTATTTGGAACTAGGAATGTTAGTTATTAGTAGAAGGGGATGTATGATATCATTATGTGTATATAAAACCCCTAACTACTATATCAGTATCTAAACCATAAGGGCCTAATGAACAAGTGCCCATATTACTCATGTTTTGTAGGAACATGCCCTTTATCTGATGCTAATTATGGTGCACTAACTATAGATATACATGGAGACTCTGTAAGATGCAATCTGAATGGATGTGTGACTAAAACTATGTGTTTTGAAGGAGGCTCATATATCTATAATCATAGTGGATTTTTACATGAAATAACATCATGTGGCCTCTGTTGTAATGTGTATGACTAAGCAATAAATTGAGGTAGAACTATAATTGTGATGGGGGATCATCTAATCTAAATCATAATGGGTTTCTATGTGAAATAGGTCCCTAAAAACTTATCTATAGTGAATATATATTTGGATCAGTACTCTATGATGTGGGTGCATTTAATCTTAATCATAGTGGGTTGCTAAATGAGATAGGACCTTGAATTTTTTTTATAGTTTCTACTACTATGCTATATATGTATATAGAATTGTATTATGTAGTCCATAGATTACAATGATATACATAGGTTACTGTCATTGTTCTAGTCTCCAAACCCTCTAAGTAGGTGGGAAAAAATATCTCCTATGAGGCTTTGTCCTAGAAACTACATTGCTCTCACAATGAGTAACTGATGATTCTTGGGAAGGAATGTGATTTAATGACTCAATCATGGAGGAATGAGGTCTATGGATCCATTATTGATGATATCTCGATGCCCCTAGTATGAATGTTATGACACTATTATAAACACATCTATTAATATAGTCCCTGAGTCTATAAAAATCATTGTCTCTATGTCTATGGATACGATGATAGATACAAAAGGGCCGATTTGGTTTCTTGTGTAAGAGATGTGGATCTTGATGACGTGTAGAAGGTAATTTGAGAAACCTTCTATCTAGTAGTGATAATAATATGACATTTGGGCTATCTTTTTCTAAATCAAACTGTAGTGGTGCCTTGCTATTGGTATTTCTAGTGTATACTATAGGTGGTACTCTAAAAAATAGCTATGTGTTCTTAATTGGTTTCTTTCTTGGTTTTGGTCTCCTATATTTTTTGGTAGATGGTGGATGTTGAGTGTTAGGAACTATATATGGAGGTAATGTTGTGAAATCTAGAGTAAGTTTATCAACTGAATCTGACTCAATCAATCCCAATTTCTTCACCAAAACTAAAAATATATAAGTGCCTAAAAGAGGACTCTGTATGATATAATATATATTCTAGGAGGTGTTGGAAAATCTTCTAAATAGATATATGTTGAATCACTAAATCTATTGTCACATGAGTCTTGAATCATAAGGTATAATCACTAACTATCTCTAAAGTACTCTAATACAATGCAATAAGTTTCTCATATGTAACATGAGGGCCCATGTTTTCTATGTAATATCTAATAAATTACTCCTTTAAATCATCATATATATGCAAGGAACTAATAGGGAGTAGATGAAAAAAATAATTCTATTCATTAGCCACTAATGTCTGTTAGAACAACTTAATTAGAATCAAAGTACTCACATGAGATGGAAAAGCCTTTCAAAAGGTTTTAAGGTGTAAGGATGGATCTCTAGTTCCATAAAATTAAGGCAATTATGGTATATATAAATGCTTAGGAAATAAATCTTTGGAAAATGTCTTTAGAAGAGGGTTACCATGTAAGTCATTGGCATCTATCCAAGACTTAGAAGCCTTCTTTTCCAAAGAAAGGAGATGTAATCGGTGTTGTGATTCACCAACTACACCAATCAAATAAATAATAGCTTGGGATGATATATTGTAATCTTAATGTGGTTCATTTCAACATTGAATTTGATCATTCATTTTAGCCATGGGAATGCTACATTTAGCAATTAGATCATAGAGAGAGGGTGTGCTCACTCAAACCTTTGGAATAATAGTAACTTGGATCTTAGTAGAGGGATGTGGCATAACATTCTCTTTGGGTGAAGGGTGAGACAAAGGTGTTAGTATTATACGGGGTGTCTTGGTAGATTCATTGGTATCTTTAGTATTTAGTGAATCACATTCTAATTGGATAGAAGATGTGATGTTATCATTGACATATGCATTATTTGAAATAGAATCATGCATAGAAGTAGAAGCAACAATTTTTAATGCATTATGTTTGAGAAGAGTGAGATAACACTTAGTATCATGAGATTCTTTTTATTATTCACTATATTCATAATAGTCATTATTTTTTCATGCATAATCACAATAAATTTTTTTATTTAAGTGAGGAGAAGTATAAGTGTCACTTTCATATTCACTCTCATTTTAATATTCATTTACATGTTCACTATCATACTCATTATCACTTCCTTTATCACTAGGGAGAGGGGTAAGAGAATATGTTAATTCTTTTCTAATATGCAATAAATTATCATGTTAAATTTTAATATTATGTGTGTATATGTTATCCTTGATTGGAGTGCATGCATTATTTTAATTTATGGTATGAGAAGTAAGATTAAGAGGGTTATCATTTAGACATTATTTTTTCATCATTTGAGAGAACAAAGTAGAGATACAAACATGAGATGGATCATTTTAAATATGCATTAAAAATTTGATTGTATTGCATTTATATTATTGTAATTTAAACATAGAAGTAGATATATATATATAAATATATATATATATATATATATATATATATATATATATATATATATATCTGTGTGTGTGTGTGTGTGTATAGACACACACACACACACACACACACACACACACACACACACACACACACACACACACACACACACACACACACACACACACACACACACACACACACACACACACACACACACACACACACACACACACACACACACACACACACACACACACACACAGACACACACACACACACACACACACACACACACACACACACACACACGTAAACGCACACACACACGCAAATGCACACACACACGCACACGCACACACACACACACACGCACACACACACACACACACACACACACACACACACACACACACACACACACACACACACACACACACACACACACACACACACACACACACACACACACACACACACACACACACACATACTAGGTTCAAATGCAAATAAATTATCACCAATGAGAGGTCCACCTAGAAAAACATTACTAATTTGTTCATTTGATGAATTTGGAATAGGAAAATGAGGTGAAAATTACCTTTCCCATTTATCAAAATTATTTTCTTTAGGAGAGGGAAGAAAAGAGATAGGTTTGAGAGAAGAAGATGCATCTACTTTTTCTTCAATATCACTTTTCATGTGCATCATCATATTTCTCATTAAAGCAATAGTAATTGTCTTAATTTTAAATTAAATCATTTTACTCATTTTTGGCTAATTTTCAATTTCAAAAATTTGTCCATTCATTGTCATAATTATGAAATAAAAAAGAAATTTATCTAGAGGATGAGAGGGAAGAAGTGCGTTAGTGACCATTTTATTTCTTTCACTAAAGAGAGTATATAAAAGTAATATTAAGAAAATATATGCAAGAATGAATAATAAAATAGATATTTTTAACATATTTTTGAAACTTTGAACAAGTTGTAAAAAATCCAAAAAATTTATCTAAAACTTTAGGAAGCTTGGGGTTTGAGGACCTAGTATGGAAATCTAAGGTTTTGGGTTGGAGTTATAGAATTTTGAGATTATTGAAATAATTTTAATTCTAAAATAAATTTTAATAAAATAAATATACAAAAATTTATACAAAAATCAAAATTTTGAAATTGAATTTTTGCACAAAAAATGTGAAGGAAACCCCTAAGGGTACCTAGTGTTTGAGATTTTATTCAAAGTAAGTTAGGTTCACAAAATGTTTTATTTTGTTTTTTGAAACTAGGGCTTAGTTATTAAAAAATAAATGGTTTGGATTAAGGGGTAAAATAAAATAAGATTTAGTAAAACATAGATTTATATTAATTTGATAAAATTGATTACACAAGGAAAAACAATGACTTATCTAGAAAAATGGGCTGAGATGGCTGGTAAATGGGCAGAAAAATATTTTTGAAGACTAGGAAGATGTCAAAAACCTAAATTTGGCTTTCATTCATTGAAAGGATATAAGTGCCTAAAAGTGCACACTTTAGTGTCCGGTGATGTAGGCCAATTTCGATGTTATTTTCCAAATAAATTTTTGGTTCTAATTTCTAATGTGGTATAGTTTTTAGGACCTATAGGTATCTTTGTTTCTCTAAAATCAATTGTAGGTGCCACTGTATAACCTATGTTCTTATCAAAACCCTAGGTTTATCTACACACATGAAACAACAAACATATAAAAATTAAAAGGGAAAAAATGGGGTTAGGTGATGTATGATCACATGATCTCAAACCCTTATTATCCTGATCACTATGTACATTAACCCTAAAGATAGGATCTTAGATCAAATGTAGATCTACCTTAGGGAACATGCACAATCAATATGCATGATAGATGCAAGAAAAAACATTTTCCTAGGCCCTTCATTGATCAAGCATGCAAATGTATGTGTGATGTATAATTCTAAGCTATAATATTGAATGATTTTAGTTATTTACTATGCCAAAGTAGTAACTGCTAGATATAAAATGCCTTGTGATATTCATTATATAGGAAACTCTTTATTTTTAATTAGGGGGCTTTATTCATGTTAGAAAAAATAAATAAATGTAAAAGAAAACTTAAGGGAGGGGCTAGGAAGGGTTAGGGACCACTTAAGTAAAGATAAATGACCGTTAGGGCTCAAATTTCAAATGGACAAGATGACCAAAAATAGGATAATTTTATGTTCAGCACTGTAGTCTAATTTTAGTGATCCTGTCCTATAGTCTCGAGACCTATGAAAAATGAAAATAGGATTTTTATAGGGAATACTATTTGGCTGAGGTGGAATCATTTGTTAGAAGGTTCTATATGATTATTAATGAGAAAAAAGGTGAGAAAAATGAGAAACAAGATCAACACAAGTAAAAATAAATACATGGTTAGTATGAACGAGGCTCATATTCTACAATAAGAGTCTCTTGTGAAGAGGACCATGAAAAGAAATGATATGTGTGGTTTCTTGACCAAATTATGGTGTATACAACCTAGTTTCCTTCTCCCAAGACACTATTTTCTAGGATAAACACCTACATTGATGTTAATATCATACTATAACACAAGTTTCCAATTCCATAATGTCATTTAATTTAAAAATTGAATGTATCTTAATAGTTATCCTAAGTGATTTAATCTAAGTTAATTTTTAAAATAGATTTATATAAATATAAAATCAACCCTTATTTATTAATCATCTAGAAAGTAAGTATGAAAAATTATCAAAGAATTCAATCAAATAATTGGTAAATCAAAGAGTAAGTGTAAAAAAGTTGGGGGATAAAATGGGGCCTGCCTATGGACATGATTTTCCTAAAATTTCAAAAATTTAAACTTTTGTAGATAATTTTAGATATCCACACTACAAATTTGAAGATCGTGTAAAAACATTAAATGTATAATTTTGAATCTAGCTTCCAAAACACTATTTTTTTAAAAAAAAAGAGGCTTAGTATAAATAAGTCAACCATCTAAAATTTGAAGAGGATCTCATGTTTTTTGAAGATAATAGAGTAGATAAACATTCATACACTAACCATTTTTTGAGTAGCATTTAATATTGTTCGAAATCCTTTGGTGAGCATTTAGATAAGATCTTCTAGTTTGTAACCTACATTTTGTATATTTTTTCAATTACTAAATTTTTTATAAATTTTATAATTGAAAATATCTTGAAAATTGACAAAAAATGTATAGTCACCTATGTGTCGCAACTAACTATTAAAAAAAAATGAAAATCATTTTTTTAGTGTGTGTAGAATTAGGCCTAATTTGAGACCATATAACATGTTTTTCACTTGCATAAACAAATAAAATTACATGAACATGATAATACATGTATATTTATGGCATGTACTATCCTAAAAAAGGTATAGGTAGAAATCAACATAGTTTGAAACCTCACATTAGTCCAAAAATTTAAAAAAAAACATACTTTTTGAAAGAGGAGAGTGTGTTCGTCGTGATGGTATTACGTTTTTGAATTTTACAATTGAAATTCAGTGTATTTAGGAATCAAAGTGTAATTTTTTTATTTTTTATCAAAATTCTTGGACTCAATTATAGATTGACAGCTCCAAACCTTTGGATCAGGAATCAAAGCCATTCCCAAGCTAAAAGGATTATGTTTGAATTAAAATTAAAATAGCAAAATATCATTAAAATGTGATAACATTACTATAAAATCAATAAAATGATCATGTTCTTTTTATTTTGCACAAAAAATTATCTGAACATGTACATGAATCCAATATTGACTTGAAATTTATATTTACTACTCTAAATGTTAAGAAAATAAATGCAACAGTTTATATTTATTTTATTAAATATAATAAATTAGTGTCACTCTACATTTGATATAGTTAGTCTCATAAATTCAATACTTACAACATGGAAAATATACTTTAAAAATCTAATCTAGTCAGTACTTAAGCATTTTTAGGGTTTAATTATTAAACCTAGGGATTTCATGGAATAAATTTTGAGATAAATGTCCATTTCTTGGAAACATATAGGAAATTTTTTAGGTTTTTATGCATTATGGATTACTTTCTAATATTTTTAAGGGTCCTAGTTTTTTTATAATTGAATTTTTTAAACCACTCACTTTGAACATAATCCAAAGTGGTGTGATTGGGGTAACATAGGTCATATTGATGACCTTCACACATGAAATTACCACTATATTTTAATTTCACTTCTTCATTATCCATCCCTCAACCCTAATCTCTTTTAACTAATACCTTATAACCCATAATCACTCTCTCATTATTATTCATTGTCTCTAATCACTTCCTCATTGACCTTCACTATCCATAGTAATATCTAATCACTACCTTATAATCCATATCACTCCATTGACCCTCACTATCCCTCATAATCCCTAATCATGCCCTATTCATCTTTCATCATCTGTAATAATTTATTCATCATCTCTCATCATCCTCAGTCACTCCCTCATCATTCCTGCTCATCTATAATCACTCCCTCATTGACCTTCACTATCCATCATCATAACTAATCACTCCTTTATCATCCCTAATCATTCCTTCATTTAGTATCACCATACCTCATCATCATTAATCACTCCTTATTCATCACTCATAACCCCTAATAACTTTTTCCTCATCCCTCGTCATTCCTAATCACTCCGTCTTGACCATCACCATTCCTCATTGCTCTATCATTGAACCTCACCATCCCTCATCATCCCTAATCACTCCCTCATCATATGACATAAGTATATACTCTAAAGATATATTTGATTCCAATCAAATGTTGTTTAATTCATCATAATATAAATTAAATCTTTTCTAAGACTTGTGTTTTCAATACCCATTTGTGATAGTCAATTTTAGTACTGAATGAATTAGATGACCTTCTAAATTTATTTTCAATTAACACAAATACTATCACAAAATAGAGTCTAAATTTTAGTTCATTTAACTATCTTTTTTTTGCATCTGAATAGATTAAAATTTATTCGGTTTACCTTTGGTAGATTGGTTCAAAGGATAAAAAGGAAACACAAATCTCTTGTATAATTTTCTAATTCTAAGAATATTTGAATATATGTAAAGTTATTTGGTCTTTCCCATTCTTGTATGACTTGAATCTTGTTCAAGTTCACACATGCACTCCATGTGTGTGTAATGTATTCAAAATATTTTATCTCTTACATGAAAAATGAACATTTATTCATGTTATCATAAGATTATGTTTATGAAAAATGTGAAACACTAGTCCAACATGGTGTATATGTCATCCCATGTTTTCTAAGGATTAGGATGTCATCAAGGTAGATTTAAAAATTGATATAGTTAAATTTCCAAAGGAATTCATTCAAAATCTCAATGAATTAATTCAATAGATGAATTGACCTAAAAGTCATAACCAACTAGTAAATAAATCCTTCCTTTATTTTTAAGACTATATTCCAAATGTCTCGATGTTCAACATGAATATAATGATACCCAAATTTGAGATAAATTTTTGAAAAGACTTCTACACCATGTATATGGAATAAAAATGCATTAATATTTATATTAGGGTAATATTTATTCACTTTAATATCGATAATATTTTTTTAATCAATTCACAACCTCATGTCCCATCCTTCTTTGATACGAGCACAGTTGGGGTTCTACAAGGCAATAATTTGGGCATGATGTGTCCATTATCCATGATTTCATGAATATAAATTTATTATTTAGTAATTATATGTTTTATAAATTATTTTTAGTTATAGGTAGTTAAGGTATCAAATCAATAATTTTATCTAGTGTATAGTATGTATGAACTTATTTAGGCTACTAAAATATATCCTTGTATTTATCTAGTTTATGGTTCAATTATTTTGTCTTTATTTTTTTGTACAAAGCACATAATGATATGATGTCACAAGGACGTTATTACATTTACTTATTACCATAAAAAGTATACTTATTATAAAAAATGATAATATTCATGCATTTTATAGCGCTAATGATTGAATTCTTATGAACTAAATATGATCTATGGTATTTTAGATCATTACAAAATATCATAAAATTTCAAGGATTTACTTTATATATTGAATTTAAATGATAAATATATAGTTTAACACATGTACAAAATCACAAACCTCTAATGGTGAGATGTCACAAATGATTTCATCTTTAAAAAATTTAATTTTATACACCAAGTGACACTACTAGGTGATCTATTTCACAAGGCCTACATTGGAACATATAGTAATGTATTGTTATGGATGATGTATCAATTTCAAGTTCAATTTTTGAAAATATGGTTTAATATAAATCTAATTATTCTAAATTATGTTATAAATGATGAAGTGTATTAGTTCACCATTGATCTACATTTTAATGAAATAATATTTTTAATTCATATAATTTATTATTGGGGGAAGTAGTAATATTTTTATTAATGACCATATAATTAGTACCATAATATATTATATACTTACCTTTTTACATTGATATATAAATTTTACCCACTTCTCCAACGGTGCAAGTAGAGAGCTCATAGTGTGACACTCTTCGTTGGATTGAATATGTATGTTATGAATTAAGCACCACTTTACAATCTTGGAATACTTGTTATAATCATTTAAAAATTATTTTCTATTCTTTGGTATGATGAATCAATAAATAATCATAAATATAATGCCTTTAATGTAATTATTCAAATCATAAAATGTCTTCATATGGAAAGCAATTGATTTATTTTAATAAATCACATATCTTCGAGATCCTCATATTTACTACCCATTTTTAGTGCTATGGTAGTTTTACTTTCTTCTCATTTTATACAAGATATTCAGTTGTGAATTACATCATTTATAATAGGCCCATATTTTTTCATATGTGCTAAATATTTATGTTTTAAATTTTCATCCACATTATTTTCATCACTATGTCTTATATTTATGCTATCATTCAAATATTCACTTGTATCTCCTAGAATTTTTAAACCCCCAAAAAAGACCACCATCAAGGTATTGGATGGAGTGATTAAGAATGAGGAGGAATGATGAATGATTGAGTAAAGATGATGAGGGAATTATTAAGGATGATGAGGGATGGTGAGGGTAAATGAGGGAGTGGTTAGGTAAGATGAGTGAATGAATAGGTATGGTGAAGTTTAATGATCAAGTTATTATAGAAGATGAGGGATGAGGAAGGGGTGGTTAGGGTAGATAAGGGATGATGAAACAATGATTAGGGATGATGTGTGACGGTTAGGGTTAACAAGAGAGTGATTAAGGGTGATGAGGGAGTGATTATAAATAATGATAAATGGTGAGGGACAATAAGGGAGTGATTAGGGAAGATTAAATATGATGAATCCAAGATTAGGGATGATGAGAGATGGTCAGAGTCAATGATATATTTACTAAAGACGATGAGGGGGTGTTAAAATTTGATGAAGGATGGTGAGATTCAATGAGGGAGTGATTAGGGATGGTAAGGCATGAGGAGAGAGTGATTACAAATGATAAAGGATAGTGAGGGTCAATAAGGGAGTAATTAAGAGTGATTAAAAATGATGAGGGATGTTGAGGTTCCATGAAGGAGTGAATAGGGAAAATTAAAAATGAGGACAAAGTGATTAGGTGTGATGAGGGATCAGTAGGAAGAGATCAGGGATGAGGGAGGGATGATGAATAATTGAAATTTACACAAAGTGGTTATTTAATGTGTGCATGTCATCAATATGACATGTTCTATCCCAATCACAAAACATTTGATTAAATTCATAGTGAGTGCTTTGAAAACTTATATTTTTACAAACTTAAGACTCCTAGAATTGCTATGAAGCAATCCAAAAGGAATAAAAACATAAAAAAGACTACATGTTTAACAAAAATTTACATAAATTGTAAATGGTATGCCCTATAATACCTAGGTTTATTAATTAAACCATAAAAATGATTAAGTACTACCTAGATTGGATTTTGAAAAACTATTTTCTACATCGTAAGGCATGCAATTGTGAGACCAACTCTATGAGATGCAAAGTAACCCTAATTTTTTATATTTACTAAAATAAATTTAATATATAATAAGAAAATAAATCATTATACTTAACATTTAGAGTAGTAAATATAAGATTCAATGCATGATTGGCTTCATGTACATGTTTATATGTTTTTTATGTAAATTAATAAGAATGTGATTGCATTATTAATTTGATAATAATTGGATCACATTGTGGCTTGGTAATTGTTGAACCATAATTTAAATAATGTTATCATGTAATGTCAATAACGTGATCATATTATTGACATTATGCGATTGTGTTATGGGAAATGCCCATAAAATTATTCCCCAACTCCATGAACATGCCCGAAATCTTCCCTATTTTCTCCTATTTTCATATAAGCCATAATGACAATATAAATATAGGTATGAAGTATTGAAGAAGTAACCTAATAGCTCAATTTTTCAAGTTACAAGCTAGTTCATTATTATACTTTATTTTCACATATTTCATGGTTTACAAGCTAACATGTAGGGGATAACTACATTAGTCTATGCACATATTGGAAAATATAAACATGGTTTGCACCTATTGGATATGCAAGGAGTGGTTATTGATAGAAGGGAATTTAGGGTTAGTTTGACACTATGTTTATAGTAACCCATTCCCCCAAAGTCACTATCAAGATGAATAAATAATATTTTATAAATTTATGAGTGACAGTCTATGACTAGGTTCTGAGTACATTAGAGAAAAGATGAAGACAAACCTAAAAGCATCTAGGTTGTAAGATAATTTTTTATTAGGGATTTTATATAAGACACCTACAACAAATTTAGATATAAAATTATAGATACTATATACACACCTCCTCTCTAATAATGATCTCCCTCCATCACACTCTAAAGGATGGATTCTCTTACATTGACCTATCAACAATGTAGGTAATTAGACCATAAAAGTCATGATATATATATATATATATATGTATGTATGTATGTATGTATGTATGTATGTATGTATGTATGTATGTATGTATGTATGTATGTATATGTATATGTATGTATGTATGTGTGTATATATATATATATATATATATATGTATGTATGTATGTATGTATATGTATATGTATATGTATATGTATATGTATATGTATGTATATATGTATGTATGTATATATATATATATATATATATATATATATATATATATATATATATATATGTATGTATGTATGTATGTATGTATGTATGTATGTATGTATGTATGTCATATTTTTATGGTATAACTACCTAAACATTTAATTATAGCTAATTCATAGTAGTATGATCATGTAATCTATGTAATATTCTACTTCTTCATAATAATATATATCTAAATATAGTTAAAAATAGTCAAATCTTAATTTGTCAGTTATTGATATACATGGATAATCTAATGTGTTTTTTTCTTGAAGAATCAAGATTAAACATCCTTACTCCTAAAACTAGTCATTGTCCCTGATGATTTTTAATTTATAACTTATATATGAATAAAATTCCTAGGGGACAATCACCAGCTTTAGTGGAAAGAGATTTTATATCACAATTCCTCACTAGGAAAAATCAATTAGATTATATGTGGATATCCATAGTTGACAAATTTAGATTTGACTATTTTTAATTAATATTAGATATATAATATTATGAAATGGTAGAATATTACTTAAGTCACATGATCACATTTCTATGAGTTAACTATAAGTAAATATTTAATTTATGATCATGTTGATTTTTCATATATATATATATATATATATATATATATATATATATATATATATATATATATATATATATATATATATTATAGTATAATAATTCACTTTATAGGGAGGTTGACGTAGGATAATCCATGTCCCGAAACATGATTAAGTGAAAGCATTATTGAAGAGGGTGATGTAGATCAAGATGTTGGAAGATGACAAAGATACTAACTGGTACCCTGCACACACCATAGATAGCTATCAATGTTAGATACATTGTAGAATAATTGACATAATATATTTTGGGTGATATTTAAATTTAGATAGTCATTTTGGACATAGTTTATATCATCATTTTAGTTGGCTATTTAAAATTCATATGTTTTTATGCCTATTAAGTGATGTTAGAAATATGTTTTGCTTAATTATACTAACTTAGAACTTGTTTATTCAATTATCATTAAATTAATTTCACCTGCTAATCTAATTGATAATTGTGTGCATTTAAATACTTTATCTTTTTTTAGTTTATATTTATTATAGTATATTTAATAATAATGAAAATATATATACTTGCTAATTAGAATAGTAGGTCAAATTGGTTTAATCATAATTCAATCAATACGTTCTAATTTAATCCAGTTAAGCAAAACACATTTCTAACATCACTTAATGGACATGAATAAAATATGAATTTCAAATAACCAACTAAAACTATGATAGAAAATATCTTTAAAATAACTATCTAAATGCAAGTATCACAAAAAATATACTATGCCAATCATTCCACAATACTTCTAACATGTGCTAGTTATCTTTGGTGTGCACATAGTACCAATGAGTTTCTTTGTCATCTTTCTGTATATCGATCTACATCACCCTCTTCAATTATACTCTCCCTCCATCACACTAAAAGATAGATTTTCTAGTGTCATCCTCCCAACAAATAAAGTAGTTACACCATATCAATATAGCGAAAGGGACAAATTAATATTATCATAAATTAAATATTTATTTACGACTAACTTATAACAGCATAATCGTGTAACCTAAGTAATAACTTACTATCCCATAACATTATATATCTAAGTTTAGTTAAAAATATTCAAATCTAAATTTGTAAATTATAGATATCTATTGATGATCTACAGAGTTTTCCTAGTGAATAATTGGAATCTAACATCATTCCCCCTAAAACTTATCATTGTCCCTAATGAATTTTATGCATACATAAATTTTGAATTAAAAGTAGTATTTTACGAAATAATAACATGGTGTACAATATCAAATTAAGAAAATAAATGACAAATTACCTATATAACTCACCATGGTTCTTTTATGTTGCATTATTTCTTGAGTACTATTCCTACAAGACACTGTTCTATGACATCTCACTACCATGAAAATAAGGTTTTTTTAGTGTCACTTTCAATGTCATTGTCATGACTAATCCATTGTCTACAACTAAAAAGACAAGACTATATAGAATAAAACTAACCACTTAGTTACCTTGAAAGATCCCACATATCTTAGTGAAGGTTTCAGTATGTTTCCAAGAGCACACAAGATAATCAGGCAAATCAAAATAAATGACTAGGGAAAGTTCCAAAATTCTTCCAACCCTTTACACATCCCTCTATACTAAAGATTGTTCTTTTAATTTCATATAAAATTAATTAGGGATCCTATAAATATTGATGTGTATAAGTTAACACTATTACTACCCCATGTAGCTCTCGATAAGTATAACATGTCAATACTATCAGTACTAAATGGTGTTCTTGACAACTATGACGATGAATAGAAACTAGGAATAATATATTTTCAATGTATAAAAAAATTAGGAAAAAATGTTTTCTAGTATACATACATATCACCATATGATTTTATTTAACATGTCCATTTATCAAATCCTACATTTGATAAGTCTATCTATCAAATCCATACTTAGTAATAATTGAGTCAATGTGAGTTTAAGTAGGATACTATCCTATTAATTAGAACTCATGTTCCTAATTCACTACTCTTCTCATAGGTCTCCATGACCTAGTGATCTCCAAAATGTATAGAAGGTTCAATGAAATACAAAT
>JARHVA010007280.1:620000-652500 GCA_037957365.1 Torreya grandis | reverse complement strand
GTTCCTACGTTCGAGTCCTAGCTGGTCCATGTCTCAACATGGTATCAGAGCTGGGCGCAGGCTAGGAGCCCCAAGCACATGAGTGGTGTGGCTTAAGGGGGGGTGTTGGTGTTAAGCCACACTCAAACCGAAGGACATATTATATTTAAAGCTCACATTACATGTTTGAAAGCATGTGAGATAATAATTAATATTATAATAATGTAATAAAAGGAGTTGATAATGTAACTCATGTAGAAGATATGATGGACATAAGAGGTCTTAAAGGAGAGTCTTTAGGAAATAGAAGAAAGATATTTGTGGAATGTTGGTGTTAAGGCACACTCGAACAGACGATGGACTGGTCCAAGAAGGGCCAGTAGCTCAGTGGTAGAGCACTCCAGCAGTGTATGGATGTTCCTAGGTTTGATTCCTAGCTGGTCCATGTGTCAACATGGTATCAGAGCCAGACCTGGGCTAGGATCCCCAAGCACACGAGAGGTGTGGCTTAAGGGGGGGTGTTGGTGTTAAGCCATACACAGACCAAAGATGGACTAGTCCAAGAGGGACTAGTAGCTCAGTGGTAGAGCACTCCAGTAGTGTATGGAAGGTCGTAGGTTTGATTCCTAGCTAGTCCATGTCTCAACATGGAATAGGAGATTTGTGCAATAAGAGATTAGTGTAGTCCCCTGTATGAAAATTTGAAGTCCAATTTATAATTATGATTTTTGAGTAGTGCACTATTTTCTCCATTTAAGAGGCCTTATCTTTTTTCACTAATTATCTAGTACAAATCACTGCTAATCCTATTGACATTAAGTTTTATAAAAAAAAATGTGTGCGTGTTTCACGCTAACAAAAAATTAGAGTTGCAACAGAAGAAGAAAAACATCAAAAAAATAATAATTATGGATGCAACCACTGGCTCTACCTCAGTGCAATCCCTCTCTAATAAATTTGGGAGGATTTGCATTTGTGTTGCATGCCAGTGTTCAATAACTATTCCCTGATAACACGTTGACCGCAGTGTTGACTGAGATGTGATCTGTAATG
Organism: Torreya grandis; assembly: GCA_037957365.1. NCBI lineage: Eukaryota > Viridiplantae > Streptophyta > Pinopsida > Cupressales > Taxaceae > Torreya > Torreya grandis. Next base: position 651,468 of record JARHVA010007280.1, on the reverse strand, counting down.
GTAAATAACTTCCATTGTCATTCATTTGATGGCAACCACATAACATATCCAACATTACATGGTAACATCGTAAAGTTTCCATGAGGTGTTATACTCTATAGAATTGTGACTATGTTTTGTTAATGCTTTGTGAAGAAAGATATTTTGACATTTGAAAGTTGTAGTCTCTTTATCTCCTTGGCATCGGTGTTTCCACAGATAGCTCTATCTAGGTCATTTTCTACTCATCCCTCAACTGACCCGATCTAATTCAAGCTACTCCTACATTGGAATCCTTCCTCGATCCACTCTTCATGACCTCCAAATAGCCTAAACACAAGTTATTGTATGCTCAGATCAACAAAACCCATTAAGCTCAATCTTCTCATGGTTTCTGCCTATACCGTCATCATCCATTATTCAAACCGCCAAAACCATTTTTTCAAATCATGTGGTATTTGGTATTTTTAGTTTTAAGGTTATTGAGTCATGGATTATTCTTTTATTTTATTGTTTAGATTAATCCATGGTTTTTAAAACACCTTTTGTTTTATTTAACAAAGCTAATCATTTTGGATTTATGATTAGTGGTTTTTTACAATTCATGGTATTTGGTTAAGTTTTTGTTTTGTTTATTTTTATATTTTTGTATTTTTATTATTTAGTTAGTTTATTTTTATGATTAAGTATTTAATGTAGTTTCATTATTTTGGTTTATTTATTTTAATTTATTTATTTTATTTTTTAAATATTTAGTATTTTATTCAGACTTTATAAATTTATTCATTTAGTTTTTGATTTAATAATTTTGGGAATAATTGGGATTTTTATTCCTATAAAGTTAAAAGTCTTGAGTAAAGTAAATCAATTAATAATTATGTTATAATTAATTTACTAATTAGTTAATTCTGATTGTTTTTCAAACTTTCTAAATAACAAGTGAATAGAGAGAAATATAATTTATTTTAGGACTGTGTTGATTTGATTGAGATAGAAGTTGGAATTCACTATGCAAGTCTAGCATATTGTCGTAAACTAAGATGTAAACATTATTTTATGATTGGATAGGACCATTGAAACATGACATGAGTGGCATCAATGCTAAATTCTACCTTTATTGTTGTTTTGAGGATCTGAGCTTTCTAGGTTTTGTTCACTAGGGCTGTGTGACCCTGTCTATGAAGTTTTGGCAGTTGGAAATCTGTACAACCCTATGTAAAGTAGATTCTTTTTTCAAACCCTATCTTCCACTATGATTTGACCAATTTTGAGCAAGACGGGGGGTTGTGTGTGTAAGATTCATTGGACATGGATCCACACCCCTTGTGTGAGCACGTTACTTACATACCAATACTTTAAAGAATGATTAATCTATATGTAGTTTTCCCAGTTGATTGGACATGGATCCATACCCCTTGTGTGAGCACGCTACTTACATACCAATACTTTGAACAATGATTAATATATATGTAGTTCTCCCAATTAATGAGATTTGTGTAATTGTGTATATGAAGATATAAAATGCTAAACTGGACGTGCTTGAGGTGGGTAAGGATTGGTGTAAGGACATGAATAAGCTTGTAAGTGTGTTGGGTGGTTGTATGTACACAATATGATAGATTGGTTGAGTAGTCTTTCTTGTATGCTTCCCCGCTTAGTGATAATTTGTCAACATTTTTCTAAATGATCTTTGAATGGGTTTTTATAGGGATCTACTGGTCATGGGTTGAATGTGCTCGTGTTAGGCCGACATAGTTAAGAATGAGAAACCAAAAGAATTAGACCATTTGGGCTAGAAATGGACTTGCATAATAGTGCCAAAAAGTGGACACCCTAGGGTCCAGCGCTATAATCCAAGTTGGGTACTATTGTACTCAATCTATGGGACTTGGGGTGATGAAATTAGTATGGAAAAAAGGTCCCAGCTAAGATAGAATAAGGTCTTACAAGCCTATGAGTGACAAATAATCAACAAAGTGGTGCCCATGAGTATCATGGGATAAAAATGAAGGAACTATGGATTGGGTGTCATTAGCCATACTCAAGTTACCAATTTTTTTCATTTTATATGACTACATTTACCTCCGCTTTATTCTAGTGATGCAACAAAGTGAAATGCTAGGATAAAGAAAAAATATAAAGCGTACATAAAATTACCTACAAAGGATAAAGCTTATGAAGCTATGTGATGTTTAGTGTACATAGAGAGAGCACACTATGAAGTGTGAATCTACAAGAGAAAATAAAGAGTAGTTCAATTCTTACTACATACGATATATCTAAAATAACAATATACAATGTTGAATAAGAGAGAGAGGAAGACAAAGGAATAGATACACCTCACCGGATATCCAGACTAGTACAAAACATGTTATGATATTGAGTGATGCTAAGTAATACTAGATGATGTTAGATGATTTTGTATTAAGAGTATTATCATAAATGATGTTGAATGCTCAATTCTCTAGAAGTGAATCAGGAATGCAAAGGCAAGCTCTTTGGCTCCATCGTCATCCACTAAGTGAAGCTAGGTGATCATGTATATGCTAATCAATATTTGGAATGTGTGTTCAATCCCTCTAAATAGGTGGCTTAATAATACAGAGGCTAGCTAGTCCTTTGGCTCCATCATTTCCCCATGAACTTAAGCTATAAATTTATAATAGTATGAAATGTATGTCAAATGAGATGGCTCTGGAAGCCCATGAATGTACTAGGATTTGACAATATTGGTGTGGATATACAAACATATGCTAGAAATTAGGAACTCTTGGCCACTCTGAAAGATAGAGATTACATTTATATGAAATCCACTTTAAATTAGTGCACTAAGCTTGTATGAAAGCTACTCAGGGACTTGATAACTCAAAAACTTAAAAATATAGAAGTTAGGTTTGTATGAAAGTCATTCTAAAATGATCCCAACCACCTATAGATGGAATAAGCCACATAACTACTAAAAATGCTTGGGTAATGTTGAACTCAAAAGAACAATAAAATAAATGTGTAATGCACATTAACCCCAATCACTGGTGTCTAGAGCATAATTCTTGATCTATAAGTTATACCAACTGTTGTATCTAAAATTAGAAGTGAGAGACATCATGTTGCGCATAATAACCCATATATCTATATTATATAAGCAGAAATGTACTAATAACCATTGATTCTAAACTGGTCTAGCTATGCCAAACTGTAGTTGAACCTACTTTTTTGCCTACATCTAAAAAATCTAGTTTTTCTATTATCTAGATAAAAGCACCAAAAATTGATAGTAGTGGCATTGACATTATAGTCCAATCTTAGCGATGTTATCCTATGCCAAATTTGTTAACTATTCTAGCATTTTCACTATATGTCTTCTCTGTTCTAACTAGTTTGATGTCTAGTTATTATATTAGGTGTTCCTAATGCTCTTGTTTTTCTAATGTTAAGAGCTTTTATCTTTGTGACAAAACCCCTATTTGTTTCCCCCTCTTCTAATGGTACGAATGAAGACCCTACAATGATTTCCCTCAGAATAAATATTTCTACAAGTGTTTTATGCTCTAAATATATATGATATAGTAAATATATCTCAAGATATAGAATGATTAAAATTAACTGATTGTTAGATCAATAGGGTTATACATAGATATATAACAATGTAATAACATGTGTAATATACTAAACTAGAATTGGAAGTCTTGTTAGTTGTTAGATATTAGTTTTTATTTGGAGAAATAGATCATGATGTCCATCATGGCATCCAAGAATGTGAAGAAAATGCATGATGTGGATCATGGCATTGCAAATAATGAGAAGCAAACAAGCAACAAACAAATAAGGAAAGAAGCAAGAAGCATATAAGGGTGGCTAAGGGGCCATACAAATAAGGGACATGGGCACATGTCACTCATATTTAAATATAATCATACAAATCATGTTCAAATGCCACATACAAATACAATTGAAATAAGCAAGGTTGGCATGGAAGACACAATCACATAGAAGAGTACAGGCAATGGACATTCACAAATGTCCAAAGACACACATACTACATGGAAGCAAAGGATATTGGAAAATGTTTTAAGACATATATAAGAGAGATTTATAAATTGAAAAATTCAATCACGTCAAGCTACATTAATCAAGAAAAGAAATCATGTAAAAACTGGAAATACAACCACATCTAACTAATCAAACTAAGAGGAAAAGTATACAAGACATGTAATTACAAGACTAGGTATATGCTAAAAAATACACAAGTGTTATATACTAGTGAGTGTCATAGATTAATCTGTGTAAGCTATTAAGTAATATACATCAACATGATAACTAAAGTGTGTGGTGTAGGAATGACAAAACCTGGATGGTCTAGTCATGTAGAAGATGCCCCTAGTGGGTATGTATATAGATGTATGTTTTGATGTACAATTAGGATTCCCCCTTAATGTGTAGAGTGAATAAATTAAAGAGATAGATGTCACTGAACACACTCAAAATATATCAAGTGATGTATAGTAATATAGATGAATTGACAAATAATAACACAAAACAATATATGTAAGTCTAGTATGATAGTACAAATGTAAAGCATGGATAATGCATACAATCAAATTTATTTTATGTTTTCGACATAGTTAAATGTTTTTGGAGTTTTGATATATTTGAATGTTGTGTTGTTTTTTTATTTTTGAAATATTTTGATATTCTTACAATCAATCACAAAAAGACTATGTACAGGTAAGGCTGAGAAGAGATGATAATAACTGATGAGTCTAACGCAAAAATCCCTATCATGGTATCTTTTATCAAATAAAGTAATCATGCATGATTTTGAAGCATGAGGAAATGGATATAAATATATATTTTAATATTTGAATTCATTGTTGGTATCTTAGAAATCATAATAACCTATATTGTTCCACTCATCATTATCCTCATGATCTTGAACCAATGGAATGCTAGTGTTGACTTTTACTGTATCTAGCTCTCTTTTTTTTATAAATTATGTCTGTAAATGATTTTATTTAGCATGTTCAATAAATCCCAAAACTTGATGGAAAAAATTATCAACTACTAAAATAGGAGTCGAGATGCCTTGAGCATACTTGCCCAATCCTTGAATTTGATTTTCAAACTATTGTAGATATTTTTGACCAAATCCATACTACTTTAAAATTTGAGCCTCATTTTGGAGGTGTAGATTTGCATATTATTTATGCTTTAATTGTCCTTATGGTACTGTTCCTTGCTCTAATTTTGATTTTTGGTCCTTTTGTTCTTCTAAGTTATGTTCTGGTAACCACTTTTATACTATTTGTAAATTTAACCCTTTGTGAATGTGTTCCTATGTCAATATGGATTGATTAATTTTTCCTGTATATGGTGCTCAATATCAATTATTTTTTGTTATTATTTTTTTAATGCAAAACATGAATTTGTGTGATTACTATGCATTCTATGATATGCACAATAATTCTAGATCTTCTCACTAGATGTAGAGGAGGTAGTTTGATCAACTTAGATTTAATCATTTCTCTTGGTGCCTCATTTGAACTCTTTTTTTACCTTTGAATTCATTTTGAATCACTAGTTAGAGAGTTACTCTATTATTATTATTTCTTGTTTTGATAAGTAATGTTGTTTGTAACTAATTGACTAGGTGAAGGGGCATATACATGATTGGCACTAGGATGCCTTTGAGGCTTTTGTATTATAATCTAATTTTTTAATGTTGTGATCTTGTCATGTAATAGCTGATTCTACATTTGTAAAATTGAAATCAACGTTCTCCTACTAATGATTTAGTCACTTAGAATATTACAAGTGCAAATCCTAGTTGCTTCCAATTGAACATGTAATCACATATGTTGAACATGGTGTAAATAAGCTAAAGGCTGAATGTATGCATTAGTAATAATAGTATAGGTTGCCTCACCTTTTAGAGGGGTGATAGCATGAACCTAGTTAGAGGTAAAGTAGCTACAACCTTCTTAGGGGAGAGGCAGACAAAAAAATTATTTCGTGTGCATAAGATATGACATTGAAACTTAATAGGTGGTTGTTAGCATATATAGTGGATCCTCTACGAATGTAAGGATTTTTATGCTAATTGAATTCTAAATAATAGAGAGATAGCATGCTAAAGAGTTATATGTATCTAGGTATAAACCTTGTATGTGTACTGAAATGCATGTAATTGGAATAATGAGTTCCACATGAGAGATAGAAAGCAAGGGATAGACATCATGAATTTGTGCATGAATGCATAAGAAACTCTGTCATGTGCTATGACAATTCTAATGTTTTTAAACTTATAGAATTTTAGTTTTTTTTCATATGAGAGATAGAAAGTAGGAGATGAATCCTTGTATTAAAGACAAGTAAACTTTGCTTTGAAAGAGAGGTATCTAACTATGTTTAACAATGAATTTCTCAAAATCATCTCATATTTTGAAAAATAGAATGAAAATCAAAGAATAAAACTTTGTATGAGCATATGGTAAACTTCATCATTCATGTACATGATAAGACCAATGATGGTCTCCTTATTTTTTATAAGAAAGGTAAGAAAATTTTATAAATAAGTGAAATCTATTTTTACAATATGATTATATATGTAAGGTGATACCTCAAGAAATAATGGGTCTTAGTATAGGAAACTAGGGTTTGAAAATGATATTTTTTCAAAATAATATAAAATTTTTAAAATGAAAGTGGATTTGTGATTTTAATATGCAACTAAAAATTCAGAAAATTATTGAAAAATGTTTGATTGAATAAGACCTAGTATGTGAAACTAGGGTTTTGAGATAAATATATATTTTTTAAATTACTATTGATTTTTTAAATTTGAAATAATTTTTTCATTTAAATATTCTAGTAAAAATTAAAAAAATTATTAAAAAATTACTGGGACCTAGTATGGTCAACTAGGGTTTGAATGAAAAATTATTTTAAAATTACTTAAAAAATTAAATTTTAATGTTAATTTCTAATTTTATTATGTAGGTAAGAAATCACAAAAGTATGGGAAAAATTAGTAGGAATTTTACCCTAGGGTTTTCAAGGGTTTTATGCATGTTTTGAAGTAAGTTAGGTTCCCCAAATGATTTAATAATTTTGGAAATAATTAGGGTATTTATTTCTATTTAGTTAAAAGTATAATTAAATTAAATTAGTCAGTAATTATGCCTCAATTAACCTACCAATTTGTTAATTTTGATTTTTCTTAGAACTTTCTAAAAATAGCAAGTGAATAGAAAGATATATAACTGAGCTTAGAACTGTGTTGATCGAACTGAGATAGAGACTAGAACTCACTATGCAAGTCTGGTATATTGTCAAAAACTAAGATTTGAACTTTATTTTCTAATTAGACAAGAGCACAAGAACTAGATAGGAGTGGTAGCGATGTTATAATCCACCTCTATCATTGTTATCCTAAGGATCTAAACTTTTTAGGTTCTATTTACTAGGTCTATGTGACCCTATATATGAGGTTTCAATAGTTAAAAGTCTATAGATATCCATATAGACCATATTATTTCCTCAAACCCTATCTTTCATTGTGTTTTGATCAATTTTGATCAAGACGGGTGGGGTTACTATGTGTAAGATTCACTAAACATAGATCATCACCTCTTGTGTGGGCATGTTGCCTACATACCAATACCCCAAAGAGGGGTCAATTCATATGTAGTTCTCCCACTTGATGTGCAATATCATCTCATATTATGAAAAATAGACATGAAAAGCAAAAAATAGATTTTTGTATCAGCATATGGTAAAATTCATCATTCATGTACATGATAAGACCAATGATGGTCTCCTTAGTTTTTACAAGAAATGTAAGAAAAATTTATAAATAAGTGAGATCTATTTTTACAATCTAATTATAGATGTAAGGTGATACCTGAATAAATAATGTGTCTTAGTATAGGAAACTAAGGTTTGAAAATGATATTTTTGTAAAATAATATAAAATTTTGAAAATGATAGTGGATTTGTGATTTTAATATGCAACTAAAAATTCAAAACATTATTGAAAAATGCTTGATTGAATAGAACCTAGTATGTGAAACTAGGGTTTTGAGATAAATAATTTTTTTGAAATTACTATTGACTTTTAAAATTTGAAAGAATTTTTTGATTTAAATATTCTAGTAAAAATTTAAAAAATGATTTGAAAATTACTAAAAAATTAGTGAGATGTAGTATGGTCAACTAGGGATTAAAAAAAAATTATTTTAAAACCATTAATAAAACTTAAAATTTAATGCTAATTTCTGATTTTATTATGTAGCTTAAAAATCAAAAAATTGTGGGAAAAATTAGTAGGAATTTTACCCTATGGATTTTAGGGTTTTTATGAATGTTTTGAAGTAAGTCGGGATCCCCAAATAATTTAATAATTTTGGAAATAATTAGGGTTTTTATTCCTATTTAGTTAAAAGTTTGAGTAAATTAAATTAGTTATTAATTATGCCATAATTAACCTAATGATTTGTTATTTTTAATTTTTTTTATATGTTTCTAAAAATAGCAATTGAATAGAGAGAAATATAACTTAGCTTACAACTATGTTGATCTAACTAAGATAGAGGCTAGAACTCACTATACAGGTTTTGGATATTGTCACAAACTAAGATTTGAACTTCATTTATTGATTGGATAAGATCAAAAAAATTGGATATGAGTGGTACCAATGTTATAATCCACCTCTATCATTGTTGTCCTAAGGATCTAAACTTTTTGGGTTTTGTTTACTAGATCTGTGTGACCCTATCTACAAGGTTTCAACAACTAAAAGTCTATATATCTCCCTATAGAGAATATTATTTCTTCAAACCCTATCTTCCATTATTCTTTGATCAATTTTGATCAAGAGGGGTGAGGTTATTATGTGTAAGATTCACTGAACATAGATCCACACCTCTTGTGTGGGCACATTGCCTACATACCAATACCTTGAGGAGGGATCAAGTCATATGTAGTTCTCCCACTTGAATGCTAAACTAGATGTGCTTGAGGTGGATAGGGATCAGTGTATGGAATTTAATAATCTTGTAACTATGTTAGTTATATGTATGAAGAGAATAGGTAAGACTGCTTGAGTAGTCTTACTTATATTCTTATTTATTTAGTGATAATTTACCGACACTTTTCCAAATGATATTTGAATGGATTTTATAGGGATCTATTGGTCACGATTTGAATGTGTTCATGTTTTTCTGACAAGGATAGGGATGGAAAATTGGAAGAATTTGACCATTGGGACCAGAAATGGACTTGGATAATAGTGCTAAAAAAGGAGACAACCTAGGGTCCAGTTCTATAGTCTGAGTTGGGTGCTATTGTCCTAAGGGTACTAGACCTATGGGGATGGAATAAGCATGGAACAAAGGCCCTGACTAAGATGGAATGAGGTCTTGAAATCCTATAGATGACTGGGAATCGATAAAAATGTGCGTATGAGGGTCATGGGAGCAAGCAAGAAGGAACTATGGGTTGGGTGTCATTATCCACACTTAGGTTACCACTTTTTGCATTTTATATGACTACAATTTTATAAGTTTGATTTTATTTAGTTTTCAATTATTTAGTTTTTTATATTGAAATTATGTCAATAATAATATGTGATATTTTTTTAATAATTTTTATCATGTAAAGCTCATTTGTAGTCTTAGTTATTAAATAAGTCTTGAAATGTAACTTTTTAAATGAAGCATGTACAAAAGCTATCATGTATAATATACATGATCTTTAATTTAATAACCATATATTTTTTAATGGATGTATTATAAATAAAATACAACATTCATTTTATTTTAGGGAAATATAGATGTTTATTCCTATCTCAATGTTTGTACTTAGGGTGTAATGTTAGTAACATTTTAATTAGTACTCACATTGTATGTTTGACATTGAGAATGTGTAAGATAATAGATAATAATGTAATATTGTGAGTTTCTAATGCAACTCACATAAAAGATATGATATTATTGAGAGAGAACAAAGGAGAGTATTTAAGGGATGAAATAGAGATATTTATGGGATAATATATTATTTTAGACTCCTTGTTTATAAGAGATATATCTATTATAAATATAATGTTTTTATATGAATAAAATAATGAATTGTGATTGACATCCAAATTATGTTGTGCACACTCGAGCTTCAACTCTTTCACCATCAAATAAATTCTTCAAAATGGAATAATTTCTACCTTATAATTCTTTAAATTACATTTCCATGTTTATATTATTGGTTTTTAACTAATGGGATATCATATTTCAATATTTTTATTATTTATTTTAATTAGTGTGATATTGGGTTCTAATATCACTATTAATGCATTAAAAAGTCTATAATGGAACCAAACTCCAATTATATCACAAGTAGTTATCGAAAGTCTATTTTAGTGCTAAATTTTGTAATTTTGGAATTTGGGATGAACCCTTAAGATGAAAATACAAATTCTATTGTTTTTGTTAAAACTTAACCAAATAAAATTTTATAATTATGGAAACAGTTATTTTAGATCAATATACAATATTTAATTGTCACAAACCCTTACAAAATATGAAAATTTAAATATTAATTTTTGGGGTAAAATCCTTGAATATCAAATATGATTTTAGCCCAAATACAATCCTATAAATTACAGTTAAGAATGGATGATAGTATGAGATAAAAACAATAATATTTTAACCCTCAGACAATATCAATGCCAATTCTTGACCACTCTACTAAAGTCACCCCACTCTTAGTGTTTTTTTTAGTTGTACCACCTCCCAAACATTGATTTTTGGTTGCATCCACCTCAATAAAACCTCTAATCAACCACACCCATCATCAAATGGCTTTTGAACTACTATGAAATCATTAATTTAGGCCCTAGATGCTAACAAAGGTGATGTTCTTCCCAACTATGACCCCAAAATGAAGTCCCAAAGATGAATTTAAGGGTTTTCATCCCCAAATCTAAAAATTAATGAGGGATTTTATCCTTAATGGGTTAACTTAAAAGAAAACATTATTATTTTCAAAATAATTATTTTTTTAATGACATAAAGATGTGGAAAATAGACCTCTCCACCTTATTTTATACCTTTTACACTCAAACTCCAAACTTAATTCATTTTAATAATAAAACATAATTTGCCAAAATTACTTTTTGGCTACATAGTGATATTGTTAAGTTTAATTTCAAGTATTTAAGAATATTTTTATTTTAATAATAATTTTATTAAGTTTTTGAAAATATTTGAATTTATTGGACCTAACTTAAATAATATTATTAATTATTTTAATCTAAAAAAATGAAACATTACATTCTATCCTTTCCAAAATTGCTTACCCTTAAGCAATTGAAACCTCTCATGCTGAAGTATCACTTTACCAAAGTGATAGGTCATAATATAATAACTATAGAGCTTGTATCCTATACATGTCAAGTAGGTTAACTATTGCAAAAAAAAATAGTGTGATATGTCTCTAATATCCTTAATGGAGAATTAATGTAATTTATCTACAAGATGATCCTCCAAAATTTGTTGATGTCTCAAGGCACCCACAAATTCCCACAACATCAAAACCTTCTCTATGATCTCTAAATTGTTTTAATATTATCCCACAGCTATCAACTAGTATAACCTATTCTAACAATTATCATGGGGTATACTCTATCTATTACCCACATTTATATTCTCCCCTTTGATGAAGTCTTAGATCCATGGCATGAGAACATCTTCTTTACATATCTTTAAGACCAAAGGATACCCAAAGGGCTCACCACTATATTTATTTTATACCCATATGCTCTTTTCATATGACAAGGGATCCCAAAAACATGGTTCATGACTATATCCATGAGCTCTAGTAGGTCACATAATGTTACTATGGGATAATCACTCCAATTCATTGCACAACCCAACTTGCATGTAGGTTACAAACAAGGCAATACATCCACGATTCATTTATAATTCCATCCAAATTAGCAATAAGATGATTACGATGATTGTCTTCAATAGTAGGGCCCCTCCACTAACATTACCATGTGAGGAAACCATCTCAAATTGTAAAAATGTATAACTATTCTAACTATAAATATTAAGGCCATGAATTTAAAAATGATGTAACATCTATAAATATGAAAAACCCATGCAAAATTGAGTAATGTAATCGATGTAGAGGTAGTAGGTAGCCATAAAACTACTAAAATCTCTCCATTGATCATCACCAACTTGAAAATACTCTTTATCATGTCTGTAAATCCCTTCAAAATCACTTGTGTGAGTCCCTATGCAATGATGTGATGGTTGATAATACTAATTACAAAATAATTAGTGCTATAAATTAGGCCCATAGTTGTCTTGTGTATGCTTCTAGTTTCATTTGATGATATCACCTCATCATTGTTTATATATGTGTCACCATGTGCATCTAATACTTGGAGAATCATTTCCTCCATCCCATCAATACCAAATACAACCCCATACTCTTCATCATTAGCTTGAACTGATAACAAACTTAGCTATTTTATTTCATCCTTATATTCCTTCTCCTTCATACTCTTTACCTCAATTATACTATGATTACACATTCCCTTTTTTTAAACTTGATAGTGCATTCTCAAAATCTATATAAACTACCATAACTTTATATATGTAATGTTTCTAGAATTAGAGATAGTTGTGGTAAAAAAATTACCACTTTTCAAATGGAGACAATCACTTTAATTAAATAACCTTTATGTTTCCCAACTATTATAATAGGACTCTCTATTACATGTATTTTTTGGAACATCCTTGTACAATCACGTTCCCACTTTCTCTTGTCTTCTTGATGACTTAAAGATTGTTCCCTAATGATGTCATATCGTTATCAACTATCTCTTTAAATACCACTAGCATACTATCATCTCGTTTTAATTCTTCAGTTTGATTATCATGCCTAGGAGCTTGTTAAACTAAAACACACTCATCCATTTTCTATTATATTTTATACATTGGTGGACCTTCATATATAACACACACATTAGGGAAATCATGGTATTTGAACATCAATCCCTCAATTGCTTCATCATTCCTCATAGACTAATTTCCAAAATTTATTCCATTTCTTGCATTTTTCTCATATCTTACATTTTTATGATGTACATTCAAACATCCATTCTTTCTACCATAAATATGTCTATAACATTGCATATTTTTCCTCAGAATTAGAATTGTAGTGGCTAGAAACCAATTTACACTAGGTGTACATCCCTCAACATTGACAGTAGACCAAAACTTATTCCACCATGTGACTGAAAATCCTTTTATGGCTAAAACAAAAGGGGAAAGGTGGATTTAACTATCATTGAAAGTAGAATAAATAATAGTAAAATATATTCCATATTGAAAATCATTTGTAAAATTCATCAATGGTAGTAATCTAAAGGATGTAAAAAACAACACTCTCACTAGAAATAATTCAACAATGTTTACAAATTAGAAAACACTCATCTTTATATTAAGAACTATTGGTATGGTTTCCAATAAAATTTTGTATAAGATATAAATATGGATAATAGTAAGTCTTTAATCTAGAATGGTGAAGCCATTTTATTGACTCTTATCCTCATTGACTTGCCCTTCACACATACAAGGCTAGTAAATATATATGTTACTTAAATAAAATAAAAACATGCATCATTGATTCATAGGATCTTGAAAAAAAACAAAATAACATCTATTATTCTTACCACCTTCCCAATCCAATATCTCATTGTCTTGTTAATGGTGACTCTCTCCATAGCCTTGTCTTGATGTGTAGGACTTTGTATAAAGGAGTAATCACCCTTATAGCTCAAATGAGGACTTAGATCCCACTCTTGTATGCAAACACAATTTATAATTTTTATGAAATTATCCATGTGCCACTTGATACTTAGCATGTTCTTCAACTTATCACCATTTTTAACATGCTGCCCATGAGGACAAACTTAGTGAAATGATATAGTAAGAATGGATAAATATGAAATATGCCATTCCTTTTCATACCTTGGGCTGTAACCAAAATGTTTAATTCCTTTTTCTGATCTAAAATTAGGAGCTTTGGAGAGATTTACCTTTCCCAACCATCCTTGTAATTAAAATTTTTAGAATAACTGGTATCCTTTCACTTATTCTCCTTACTTACATGTTTATCATTATAGTTACTCTTACTCCCTTATATAATGAATCAATTTTTGTAATTATTGGAAGATTGATATGAACTTATAGGGATGCTTTTATTGAATAACCTTCATTTTCCACTTGCATGGTGGATTCCTTTATTAGTTTCTCACTAACTTCTTTTAGATCTAAATTCTCTCACTCCTTGATTTCTTCGATGGGATCCTTTTGAAGTTTTATCATCGCATATTTCTTATTAAAGTTTCTATTTCTATTTTGTGCATATACCACCCATAATTATTTAAGGTTATTATAAAATGTGTATAAATCAACTTTATTATCTATTGATCAAAAGTAAAAAAAATTACCTCATCTCTATCACACTACTCTTCCAACCACACCTCTTGAATATGATCATTGTTTTGCATTATTTTAAATGAATCTATGAATTTATAACTAATATAAAATTACTTCATAAGTTGATTCTTAATATCTATTAGAGTATGTATTTCATGGATTTCTCATGTTTACTAGTGTATTAGCTAGTTATTTCATCTTTTAGTTAGTTTATCCTATGTGAGGATTTATCCCACATTGGTTAGCTATGCTAGTTATATGTTTTCTCTTGCTTATATATGGAAGAACATTAATTTTTACTATCATATCTTATTTTCTAAATAACCCTTGACTTGTGTCATTTTACAATCAATTGTCTATAGCTTTATGTGTGATGTTCTTGGAGTTATCACTTCTAAATCTTGGGTTGGAATGATTGTTCATCATTCCTAACATGGTACCATAATGTTGAGGTGTTTATCCCATGTGCATCACTTCATTTCACTTCATAGATTTCCCTTTCCACTTATTCTTCCCTTGTTGAAAATCCTCTACCATTTTTCTTTCCCTCTTATAGATCTGACACTTTAATATAAGCTTTGAAGAAAGTATGTGGTTTTTATCCTTAAAGGAATACAAAACAGAAGCATAGGAGATATGTGTGCATGGAGATCTGGTTGTGGCACCACTCATTAAATACTTTTTGAATATTTTTTTATTTTAGAATATTTTATTACTTTCAAAGATTAGAATTCCATTTTAAGAGGCAGTGAAAGTGTCATAGTAGTTGGTATCCTTTTTTGAGTTTGTCCCTAAACATTTGATAAGAAAGTCACTTTTTTCTCTTTTTTAGATCTAGTATATGCGTTTGAAGGGAGGCATTTTTATTATATTCTAAATAAATCTCCCCTTGGTAATGTAAAAGTGATGAAGAAGATCTGAGGAATCTTGAAAAATTGTTTCAACTTTATCATTTTCCTTTAAAGATTTGCTGCGTAAAAGGTAGAAGTTGTTTTCATTTTTATGTTTGCCATTAGTATTTTTTTACTAAAAATTTAAGATAACCTAGTATGTGGTGTCCACTACATGCTAGAGGCATTTTATTTTCATATATGATGTGATCAACATAGCAAATGTTTTGGAATATTTTCTTTAACTAGGGCATCTTAAGCAAATTGATTGTTAAATTGATTTTCAATTTGGCATTAACTATTTGAAGAGGAAGGTGTTGAAATATGAATGGGTCATTGATATATTTAATTTTGGCATCAAATATCTACTTATTCACTTCTACATTGGCTTGTCTAACAAGTCTAGATTTTATGTATGGATCTACAAGCTGAAAGGAGGTGTTAACCAATAAACAAGGAATTCCAACTCTAATTTTTCTCCTTTTCTTTACACCTACATTTTTTTATGGCATCTTATATTAATATCTAGGTATTGGATCTATATTTTTTATAAATCAGGCATTGGATTGTTGTGTAGATAGATGAAGGAAAACATGTGGCATTAGAATTATGATTTGCATTTGAAAGAGAATCTGAGGTGGTGTTGGAAGGTCTTGAGTGGTTTTTGTGTGGTGATTTTATTTTTCATGGTAGGTGGTATCCTATATATTCACTCATATAATATTTATTCTTAGCCAAAAAGAACCAAAAAAAACTTTTAACCACATATTTCTCCTCTCAATATAGTCTCTTTTTTCATCTTTTTGCTTTTACAAGCTGAATTTTTGCCTTAGGAGGAAGCAAACATCACTTACATGCATACTGAGGTAATCAAGAGGATAATTTTTCACATTGGTTGGTACTTTTGAGTTTGTGGTTTAATTTAAGTTCCAATGAGTCATTTTATGACTATAACATTTTTTTATTTGGTCATAAAAACTTGTTTATAGTGTCTTTTTGAATGTTTTGATCCATTTTATAGGAAATTGTAACACCAATAACTTTTGAACCATAATTTGGATATGAGTTTAGATAGTTTAAAATGCATTTTTTTTTATTCTTTATTAGTTGGTGTCATTAATTTGTAAAAATGCTCTACCTTTGTAATGTGCCAAATTGGGGGGTCCTTAATACAATACTTTAGAGGGTTATTTTGGCACCAATTTTGTGCACACTTATTACATTATTAATGTTATTTAGTGATCTTTTTGCATGGATTATACTTATTGTATGGACCATTGTGAGCTTTGGAATACACATAATTAGCATACATGAAGACCTTGAATAGAAACAATCATAAATCACAAAGGATTATGGTCCCTAATAAACTAAAATCAACCATAGTTTACAAATGAATTTGAAAATTTTCAGCACCAATGTAATTTTGAAAATTGTATGGGTTTGATTGGGGGTTATGTGAGTAATAAAATTTTATTCCATTTTGATGAGTGTGATTATCCACTAAAATGTGAGCTAACTTAAAGGGTTTTTTTGGGAAAGTAGATCAGTTGAGAGCCATGCATCTTGTAGTGGAGCTTACTTCACTAAATTTGGATGACTTTGACTCTATTGTAGACTACCTGAATAATTTTATGCATTTGTTAACACAATTGAAGGGAACTTGATGAGATAAAAAATTATGAAAAGTATGTACACTTGATTTTATCTATGTTGAGTGGAACATTCAAAGCCTATGCTTTTACCTTTTTTTCTATTATGGACACCTTAGGTGTTACATTCAAAATGATAGATCTAGGGTTTTTTTGTGATAGACTTACTATGGAGGAATCAAAAATATATCACATTTAGTCTTACATATCTCAAAAATCATTAGTTGCATCACATCCTAAGAACAAGGAAAAAAATAAGAATAAGTAGAAGAACACTCCATATCAAAATACACATAAGCCTAGCACTAAAACATATAAACCCAAATCATCTTGAAAATCCAAGAATAATTATAACCTATCTTACTCCATTTATGGGAGGAATAGTCATGAAGAGTACAGTTTTTTCAAAAGAATGTACGACCTAAAGGATGTCGCTAGGAAAGACAATATTTATACATCCACTTCTTATCCATCTCATGAGCATGGGAAAGCATTTAATGTTGGTAGGAGATCATAACTAGCTATTTTAGATAGTTGGGTTCTAAATTATAGTGTTTCACACCATATGACATCTTTCAAGGAATCCTTTGTATTTTTTGGTCTGATTTATGCTTTCAACATTGAGTTTGGATATTCTTCCTTAATTTTTATTAAGGAGAAGAGTGAAATATAGCTAGATGGTGGTCGTGGCATTATATGTTCCAGACATCACCACCAATCTATTTTTAGTTTATAAAATTTTTCATTTAGATTAGTACAGGATAGTGACTTTCACAATGAAGGGTGCTAAAATTTGATCTTTGTTAGAGCCACACATACTTATTGCATAGGACATTGTTAATCCTAATTACTGACTCTATTATTTTAAGTGTTTTAATGATACTCCTCCTATAGGGATGTTTTTAGTTTCTCATAAAAATTATAAGAGTAAACTTTGGAATAAGATATTTGGACACCTAAACTGCATATACTTGAAGGAGTTGAGCACTCATAATATGTTAGATGGTCTTCTTACAGTTTCATGTCTTGATGGAGTTTGTCCTAGTTTTGTATTGGGAAAATGACACTAGGATCCATTTCCTAAGGGTATATCCATGAGAGGTTATTCACCACATGAGCTTGTGCATAGTGATTAGATGGTATTTCCTACTCATTTCAATGGAGTTAAGTATGTACTTACCTTTATTGATAATTTCTCAAGGCGTACTTGGGTTTATTTCCTTAAGTAAAATAGTGATGTCTTTTCTCACTTCAATATTTTTAAGGCTTTGGTTGACAAATAGTCTTCATGTTTTATCAAGAAGCTTTGCACATATAATGAGGAGTACATAAAAGGACCATTTTAGATAATATGGACTTATGCTTCCAAACTAGACTAGAGAGAATGTTATAAATGTAATATTTTTCATATATTCTAAATAAATTAGACTAGAATTTTTGTAATAATTTATATCTATTTTTCATAAATTTCATTGGAGAGAATCTAAAACTATATAATTTTGAATAATTAAGGCTTATTTTTAATATTTTTTCTTGTATTTGGACTAGCAATAAGTCTAAATTATTTGAAATAGTTCCTTTAAGTTGATAGTTCTATATTTTTTTAGCAGCCCATATTATTATTCACTATCATTTTATTATTCATAATCCACAATAAAATGGATTATCAGAAAGTAGGAATCAAAATTGGAAGGATATGACCAACTACATGATGTATTTATAGGATTTGCCTCATATCTTTTGGGTAGAGGTAGTTAATTGTGTGAACTATATTCAATACCACACACTACATGAAACACTTGAGCATATGACTTTGGAAGAGGATTGGTATAGAGTGAAGCCTGATGTCTCATTTTTTTGAGCCTTTGGGAAATTTTCTTAGCTTTTTATACCAAAGAAGAAAAGAAAAACATTGGATATGAAGAGAAAACCTTTGATTTTTCTAGGGTATTTTCAGGACATGAGAGATTATTGTCTTTTAGATCCTGATACTCATGATGTTCATATTATCATCTTGTAGGATTTGATGATCAATTCATATCTCATGAATCTTCATCTTTTTCCATGCCTTATTATTTTTATTTAGATGATTTACCTCTTTTCAAAGATTCATTCTTTAAGGAGCCAGTTTAGGAGATTCCTCAAGAGGTAATAAAGGGTGAGGATCATGTTCACACTGATATTGCCACTATGCCTATGTGGAATCATACTAATGATTTTGAGGTAATAAATTTCATATAGGCTCTTCCACCTGCTCAACATCACCATATACATTCTAATGGTACTTGAATTTTATGTTAGGTATTTTGCAGGGATAGAAAGTCTTTTTCATAAGTTCATGGGATACACGAGTGGGATGGTGAGACGATAGATTAGTATTATTCATATATGAAGAATCACACTTGGGATTTTGTTAATATTCCTAAGGGAAAAAATTTGGTTAGGTACAAGTGGATTTACCACACCAATTATGCATATGATGGGCCCATTGATAATTATATGGCACATCTTATTGCAAAGGGGTTATCTTAGGTCAAAGGTATTAAATAATCTAAGACTTTTCCAACTATTACCAAGATGGATTATGTTCACCTTTTACTTTATCTTGTTGTATAATAAGTTTAGCCAGTATATCAAATGGATGTTAAGGGTGTTTTATTGCATAGAGACTTGTAAAAGAAAATTTATATGGAGCAAATTGATGGGTTTGTTCATAATGCTTCTCTTATTTGTCGACTTAGGAGGTCTCTTTACTATCTCAAATAGGCCCCTCAGGATTGATATGAGAAGATGGATTCATTTCCTATCCCCATTAGCTTTGTTCATTACCACTCTAATACCATAGTGTATATTCAACATATTAGGGAGGAATTTGTTATTATGGTCTTGTATGTTGACAATCTACTTATCACATGTAACTCCTCATCTTAGGTTTAAAATATTTAACAAACACTTTTAGTACAGTTTGACATGATAGATCTTGGCCTTCTACATTACTTCCTTGGTTTACAGATTTAACATTCTGATACATGGATTTATTTGAGTTATCATAAGTATACCATTGATCTTCTTCAACATTTTAGCATGGCTGATTATAAGCCAAATCCTTCTCTTTTTATGTTTACAGTGACTCTCACTACCTCTTGTGCTACTCCAGTTTGTGATCCTAGATTATATAGTCATATGATTGGGAGTATTATGTATTTGACCCATAATCACCATAAAATTTCATTTATAGTGGGGCTTGTATCTATGATTGCACATGAATCTCATGACAATCATTGGTAGACTTCCAAGAGGATTTTAGAATACCTGTGAGGCACTACTCATTTTAGATTATAATACACTAGGGGTTATACTTGGTTGGATATAGTGATTCAGAATTGGAATGTTTTCTTGATGACATAACTTCCACTTTTGGTTACATCTTGTCTTTGTTCTTCACTTATTATTTAGTTGGGCAAGAAGCAATAGGATATTGCAATATCATCTACATAGATTGAGTACATGGTAGAAGTTACAATGAGTCAATATACTATATGGATTCATCAATTATGAACAAATTTTAGCATTATGTAAGTCTCTTGATGATGGAGTTATTAGCTTCAAGTACACTTTGACTCAGCAATAGGTTGTAGAGATCATCATGAAGCCTTTTTCATCACCCCATTTCTTTGGTTTGTGTGGCATGCTTGGGGTTTTAGATGTTATAATTAGGGGTGTTCATGATGTCATATTACTTCTTAATTTCATGGATACATATTGTACATGATTACCTTATTAAGCCTAATTTTCAAGACTCATATTGTGGATATGATACTATTTCTTTTTTGGCTATTGTTAGCCCTAACTTCACTTGAGGGGGAGTGTTAGACTATGTATTTCATGTATTTATCACATTTTATAGCATGTTATCTAGATATTTCATCCTTTAGTGTGTTTGTCTTATGTAAGTATTTATCACACATTGGTTAGTTAGCCTAGTTATATGTTTTGCCTTGCCTACATATGCAAGGGTTTTCCTTTGTATTGGGCTATCTTATTTTTTGAATAACACATTGCTTGAGTTGTTTTTAAATTAATTATATTAATCTTCATGTGTGATGGTATGCGATTTGTCACTTTTGAATCTTGTGTTGAAATGCTTATTTTACATTCCTAACAATATTTTATCTTTTCATTTGTACTTAATATCTTGATTTTCTATCAATTTATTCTTGATGATCCTTAGATTTATTGATTCTCTTTCTATAATCACATCCATAACTCTTGGATAGGATCTATGTATTCTTCCTTTCATAGGAAATTAGGGCACCAATGTGTTATATACAGCTCAAATACCACAACTAGCCAAGAGATGGTTCTAATACCACTGAGATGTTCCTTTTAGGGATGAATTTATAAATTATGGAATTTGGAATAAACATTTAAAATTAAAATACAAAGTCTAATTTTTTTATCAAACCCTTGAAATAGTTATCAAAACACTTTAGCCAAGATCTCTCAAATGGCTAATTATTATAGCATTTGATCCTTCAACAGACTCAAAAGAAACCAATTGATAATTTAATTATTGTACACACAATAAGATTTCAAAAAGATACAAATCATTTTAAATAATAATCAAGTATATAAAATCATAATATCACAATCAAAGAACTTGCTTATATAGGCAAGGTAAAGCAATATGCAAGCTAAACTAGTCAATGTGGGACTAAACCCTAGATAATAAAAAAATAGGTAAACACAAATACTAAGAGCCTAGAAATAATAAGTAAGATAATATAACACCCCCTCTCAAGTGAAGATAGGGGATACCAATATATGATGTAATGTGAAGTCATGTGTCCCTATGGATGTCAATCCATCATGCCAGATTACATGGATGTCAAGTCACTTTAACTACTAATTTGAATTAGGAATGGTGTTGAATACAAGGATCCCTAAACATAAACACTACAATACAAGGTATAATTATGAACCCAAGGAAGCACAACCTCAACATCTTCCAATGTGAAGGTGAGAAGTAAGCACCAAGACTAGTGGGGCTACCACACTAGTAGATATACCATACTAATGTCACTATAAATATCACTATAAAAGCCATCAAGTTAAGTAACAAATAATCATATGGGTTCCAACAAATAAATATACTTAATAATATACCCATGTATAAATAATAAATTTAGAATACACTCAAAAGTGTAAAATACATATAACTCTCATAAAGTGGAGAAAAAGGGAGAAAACTTGTAGGAAAAACTCCTTGTTAAAAGAGAGAAAAGAAGAAGGGAGAACTGGAAATCCCCCTAAAGTTGATTCTAAATAAGTCCAAACTCTAATTACTTGCAAGTCATTAAATAACTCAATCTTCACGAGTGGTCCAAATCCACTAATCGATCACAAAACAAATGATATTGGGCTTCACCAGAATCTCTTCAATCAAGAAGACTATCAGTGGTGATGAAAATATAAAAAAGTACAACATGTGAAATGAATAGTCAACACCAAGAAACAAAATATGCATCACATCTTGCATAATATTGAATGGATGAAGTGGAGAAATAAAGGTATACACGGATGGTCAGAATCCACTACTCAAACAACAAATAAGCTGACATTATATGCAATAGAATAGATCTAAATAAGGAGAGTATCAAATATAAAAAAAGGGTGTTGAAAATATAGATAATCCTCACAAAGATGATGGAGCATGGTGGTTATGGAAAATAAAAACAACTGATGAAGTGAAAAGGTGCTCAAAATAGAGCACACAAATGCATGAAGGTAGATAAGGCTGAATGAGCAAACCCTCTAAGGCACTTTATAAATTTGTTGAAGTATAATATAGCACATAAAAAAAAACAATAGATGGAAATAAGGAAGGCACTAAGGTTCACCATAATATCTCCAAATAAGGAGACTATTGACCTATTAAATAAACCATCAAAAGAGGTTCTCCAAAAACAAGGGAGTGAGGAGGTGTCTCTATAGAAGATGGTGAGGCACTAAGAAAAGGGCCTTAAGGAGACATACTATAACTACCAGTGTGTCAAATTACTAATGCATGTCATGGGCTGATGGAAGAGTGTATAAAATGGCATACAGAGCCATAATGCATATAGACACACCAAAAAATAATCATTATCAAAAAATAACAACATGCAAAGCACATGTAGAAGAACGTCAGTCTCATCAAAAAATGCATTTGAGATAATACATGTGTGAAGTAAAATATAGGGACAATAGTACAAGAAAACCCATAGTATTGGCAATGCAAACTCAATAATAAGATTTCAAAATCAGCTAAATATACGTCTATGAGTGCAATAAATGATGACAATGCAATCAAGAAGAAGCAAGAAGGAATTTTATGTTGTGTATGAGGGGTTCTGATCTCCTACTAGATCAAACCTCACCCTATGATCTATGAAAAACAAAAAATATAAGGTACATGTAAAATAATGAATTATCCCACAACAAAATCTTAAAAAATATAAAAATGCATCACCACTAAAAATTTTACCACAAACCATAAGCACAATGCAGCATATCCAAAGTGAAGAGAGCCCATCAGATGCATCACTTTATATTTAAGTGAGTTTTACAGTGTAAATAGGCTCAAAGTGTGGCAAGTTTAAAAACATGAACTTTTGTAAAAAAGTGGTACTTAATTTGAAGCTAATGATCAAAAGTTATTAAATAATTATATTCTCTTCAATAAAGCTTATTTAATGAAAGTTACACTAAAAGTAAAAAAAATATTGTGGGTAAGGGGATGTACCCTTCCAACTAATCACTAGATTTCAAATGTAAAAAATAATATCCTCAAGTCAACATAATTCAAAAAAAGTCCATCCAGTGACCTTGATGTATGTGTGAGTGAACTACACTTCTTAAGGAAAAATATAGCTATTTAACACAAATAATAAATATGTAGTTGTGTTAGATATGACATGGGTTATAGGTGTCCCAAATAAGGCAACACTATAATCTAGGTTTGGGAATACACTACCTTGAATGTCTCGAACTTCAACCATTATAAGACTACTCAAGACATTCTTTTCAAAGTCCTCCCTTGTAGAAGTTTCCCATTCTGAATACACTCAGTGCATAATCACTAATACTTATCTCCTCCCAACCTTTCACATTATTAATGATCTATGATTATCTATGCTATACAAATATAGAAACCATACCCATCACTCAAAAATCTATAAAAAAAACATGTGTGGTTCTACCTTCTCCCTCCAATAGTGTGACAACAAGGAGAGTATGTAGGTGAAACTATGTGAATAGAGTGGATTCAAAGGAGGTGGTGAGCAGAGGTGAGGAACTGAGCACATGGTCTAATAAGAGGAAACAAAATAGGGGAGTGAGGTAGCTTTCTATAGTGGTAAAAGGAAGGTAAGCCTAGGTGGAGGAGGCCATGACTAGGATGACAAAATAAAGGGTAAAGTACAATTTTTGAGGTTAGAGTGGAACCTATAATTTGATTGTGATCTCTAGCATGGGGAGCACTAGGGAGCCAGAGTGCAATAGAGACAATTTTAAGTCTATAATTCCACTTATTGTGCATAAATAGTCACTCACGCTCTCTTCAAATGAGAAGTAAAAAAACATTGATGCAATAGTTCTTTAATATTAGATCAGAAGCTTTTTCATCAATTAAAAGCTCAAAAAATGGAGTTTCATTCCTTAGAGTGAAATTTTAATAAACTAAATTATAAGTATATCCACAAAAATAAAAGTTTAGCCTCCATCTAATTGTGTTCCAATGCCACACATCCACCACTTCCCATAGCTGCTCTACCTAGTCCCAGATACCATATAACCCCCTATTGTCCACTTAATCAATGCTAATGTACTCTTGCACATTATTATGTATAAATGGTGGAGGCTTGGAATGATAATTAATTGGTTCAATAAGTTGATACCATCATGCACGAGAACCAAGTGGAAGATAGAAAAAAATTTACCTATAGAAAACATCCTCAATGCCACAAATCAAATAGCCAATTCTCCTTTCTTGATAGCATTTTAGGACTTAGAAGAATATTTCAAATCTACAAAACGAAAATAGCCTATATAGATATAAAAACATACAAACACCACCTAAAAATTGAATGGTATGATCTGTGGATAAATGAGTATGGCCTATCAAATAAATGGAAATTTGGATTAAAATAGAGGCATGATTATATTAGAGTGGCCTACACAATGAGATTTTTTACAATCATTACAAAAAAAAACACTTAAACAAATTGTATAGCTAACACATAAATAGATCTATCCAATTCAGGTCCAAATCACATTATGAGGATAAACAAATGGAGTGCATTAGGATGAGTAATGGTTATTGGATGGTGGTTATGTTAACATCCAATATTTATCAAAACTCTTCATCCAAGATCTCCCAAATAGCTCATTATTATATCCATTGATGCTTCAACATACACAAAAGAAATTGATTGATAAAATAATTATTATACACACAATCAGATCTAAAAAAGATACAAAGCATGTAAATGCATTATGAATTATATAAAGGCACAATATTACAAGCAATGCACTTGCCTATATAGGAAAGGCAAATAAAATGCAAACTAAACTAGTAAATGTGGGACTAAACCCCACATAAGACAAAACTAGGTACACAGAAATACCTAGAGCCTAGCAATCACGAGTAAGATAGTCTAACAACCTTAACCATAGAAAATTTCATAATTTTTGAAAAAATTAATATAAAATAAAATAAAATATTTAATTACCACAAACCTTTGAATCATATAGAAATTCAAATATCAATTTGTTGGGGTGAAACCCTTGAACATCAAATGTAACTTTAGCCAAAATGAATTATTGTAAATTAGAATTAAAAAAAATGAATAGTATGATTGAAAAATAATAATATTTTAATCCTCAAATATTATTAATGTAAATGTTTGATCCATATATTGAATTCGTCCCACTCCTAGAGGCTTATTTAAGCTATAACAACCTAACAAACACTATCTTATGGCTACGTTGACCTTAATGAGCCCTCTCAATAATTGTTCCCAACCTAACCTATCTCCAAAACTATTAATCTACCATTAAAATAGGACCTAACTACTAACAAAAATGATATTTTTCCCAACTATGACCCCTGATTGAAGTGACCAAAATGAATTTTATGGTTTTTATCCCCAATTCTAGAAGCTAATGAGTGTTTTCATCCTCAGTCGTTGAACATGCAAGTAATCATGCTTATCTTAAAAATAATTTATTGTTATATGATATATAGATGACCAAAATAGATATCTCCACCTTATTTTATTTAATTTCTATTGATACACCCAACATAATTTATTTTGCTGATAAAACATAAATTTTTGGCATTACTTTTCAAGCACTTAGTCATATTATTAAGATTAATTTCATGTATTTAAGAATGCTTTTTATTTTCATAATAATATTATTATTATTTAGTTACCCAAAATATTATAAATAACCAAGCCTAACATAAATAATATTATAAACTATTTTAATCTATAAATGGGGACATTACAGGGTTTCACCTTTGAATTCATATATAGGGTAAATGGTTTAATAGTTGAAATGGAACCTGATAATTTACATAATGTGACCACATAATTGTCATAGTATTAACTAGTAGTAATAATATATAAATATTAAATATTTATCCTCTTTTTTCCATATTTTATCCTATCACACCATGGCATAGAATATTTATGAATTTTAGTGCCACATTGTAAAATATACTTACTACCACCATGCCCATTATACTTATTGTAAAACACTTTCGATTACCAATGATAGTTCCCATTTGATGTAAAATATACTTGCAATTAATATTATTATCTTATATATAATGGGCATGTTCCCATTATACAAATCTAGATAATAACACAGGGGACTCTATTTCCTATAATATCAATTCATAAGTCATTATTCTTATCTCAATGTGTAGAATGGGCATGTGCCCATTTTACCATAGATAAAAATGTAGGCCTCTATTGTTTATATTATGAATATCTTGTGTATAATGGTCATATTTTTTTAAAACCAAGGTGGTTACCATATACATTAATAATAATTTTAAATTTTCATACTTGATGTACCAGGATATGTGAAGTAATTAATAACTTACATCCCATATTGATGTATTTGAATTCATGATTCACATTTACTATCGTGGTACATAGTACATGATATCTTCATGACTAATATACCTATTGATATCCTAACTTATATAAAATCCACATATCAACATTTGCATGAAGGGCCTTTTAATTTAAAAGTAAAATGTGTTCCATGGGATACCATGACTCTCTCAACCTGTGGTCCCATTTTGATAGCTATTATGTATTTATTTATTATGTGTAGCGAATATATTGATGTTAAGGAAATATAAAGTGAAGATAAAGGTTTAACAAGAATTCAAACTATAAATAAATTCATTTTAATTTTTTTGAACCTAAACATAAACTTGAAATAATTTCCTTGTGGTTCAACACTTCACACCCCTCTCCTTGTTGCATAACTAGATTTTTTAACTTGTATAATTAACACACACATCAAAAATTATCAACACCAAAACTTATGTTGCACTACTACCGACATGTCTACCATAAATAATTACAATAGTGCCAATAACTAAAGTTTTTATTATTAAATTTTTTATTAGAATGGGGTTAATCATTAATTAAAATATATTCTTACTAGTTGGACAACTATCAAAACTAATTTTCTAAAATATATTTATTAGCATATTAGCATATAGAGAGATAAAGTGAGAATATTAGAAAGGCCTTTTTGTTTATTAGCATATTGTGAGCACAAAAAGGTGAGCATATAGAGAGATAAAGTGGATTAAAATTTTCAATGGATCCACACATATTTTAGATGCAAAATTTAGAATAATATAGACCACCTTGAATTTTTCAGATTCATAATGACCCAAACCTAAAATTGGAATAATTTACTTGTATTTCATTATGTCACAACACTATCCTTCTTATATCATTAACTTATGTTGTATTTTTAAAACACATACCAATAGCTTAGTGTGAAATATAGAACATTTAGTGTTGAAATGATAGTATAACATCTACCATGGACTTAATAAAAATAATTCTAGTAAATTTAAACTATTCAAAAGGATATGATTTCATATTACTTCAACATTAATTTAAAAATATTCTTAACCCAACATTGTTATGAAAAAAATATGAATTAAAAATTGATCTTACATTCATATTTGATAACCATATAGTTATCCCATTAATGGGTCAATAATAATAATAATAATAATAATAATAATAATAATAATAATAATAATAATAATAATAATAATAATAATAATAATAATATCAAATAGAAGCTAGTCAAATAAATGAAATCAAAATCTAACTTCAATTCATATTAAATCATCACGGTACAAATGTAAGGCCAAGTTATTATATAATTATGTGGAATATAAATTTTAAAAAACCCACATCACATGCTAAGATGATATCTCACTTCAATTTATGACCTTCAACATTTGTTACCCTATTATAGTAGTACAAGGTATGAAACAATGAACTCATGTCCTTTTACAGTAATCTTAATCAACCATCCTTTCTAGTTTTTATTTATTGCACATACCCATATGACATTATCTTAATCAATGTCTTGTTTATTTTTATCTTATTTGATCCTTGTTTTATTAGGTGTTAAATGGTCCTAATACAATGCCTCACCACCTTCTCTCCCTAAATATTTTCAATATTAAAACATCACCTTTTTAGCCACATTATTTTCATCTAGTTTAAGGTAGATATCACAACCCACCCTTCCCATTCATATATTTTCATTTTATTTTGTTGGTTTTACTAGAATCATTTATCACACATATAGATCCATCAATGTATTAAGTGATTTTTAGATATTCCACAAATAGCGCCAACATAAATATCATTATTAATTGGGATATGTTGATTAATCTATTATTTCATTTGAAATTGTGTGGCTCCCATTATTTCGGTGTACATATATTTTTAATTTATTTTTTATGGAAAAAAAAATTGACATCCTACTATAATTTAAAATTACAAATGGTTTATTCAAAGCACAGAAATGTTTTTCTCAATACATTATCTTTGAAAGTCACAATGATTAGCCTTTATATATTGTAGGTTTTCCACAATATTCAATATATGTTTTTATTCCCTTTTTCAAATCATCCATTTATTTTAGTTCATTGAAAGGTTCAAGATGAGGCTATCATCTTGAAAATATTGGTTCATCATTATACTTTGTATGCCATATTGGGATTGGATGATACTATTGGAGATCCTTTATTATTTCTTTATATTCCATCACTAGGAATAATGTCATCAATGAAGGCCTTGAAGTCATACACTTCCTCAATAAGTTAAGGAGTGAATGTACATACTCCTTTTGGAATCTTATATAAGTGTCCAAGATATGTGGAAAATAAAATGTTTCTAATTTTCATAATGATGTTTCTAATATTCCAAAACTCCCATCTATTTTCTTATGTGTGTGTCTCACTATTTGTAAGCTTACATACACAATGTTGAATACAATGTTTTCTATCAATAATGATGAAAATGAAAATAATGTACTATTTATTATATCACTTGTAGCATTATCCAATTGTAAGTAGAGGATCATTGGATATTTTTTGAATGAATAAATTGACATACTATACACACTAATTTATTGATCATGTCAAAATATTTATTTATGTCCCTTATATTTGTCATGTACTTCATTTTATAAAATGCGTCATGCAGTGGTTGTTTAGATGATCTAAAACTATAAAATAAATCCCCATACTCATTAGCAATGGGTTATTCAATCTTCCTAAGACCCAAATCAAATGATGTGACTATGTATTTTACTCCATGTTCAATAAATGGTATGCTAATATGGCCAAAACAATTATTCTTCTATCCATGTGTGATCATACTAGTCACATTAACTGAGAGTTTTATAATATTAGTTATTGAATTTGATTTTTTTCCCATCCTTAGTATGGAATTTTTTATTTCATCCATTTTAGCATGTGTAATGCTCAAGAATCCCTGAGGTTGTTCTTATGATTGTAATATATGGGAGTTATAATGTGCACCACAAATTTGACTGTATTCATTATGTCATGTGTAATCCTCTTCAATTTTTTATTGTGATTCTAGGCACGTGGTATCTCTACATTTTATGTAAATATATGTACAATCATCATATTTATAGAAGTTATTATTTTAAATTGAAACATATTGAAATCTTTTAATCGTTATCCTCTTGAAACTTTGTTACAACACTCATATAAGTTTCAAAAAAATTAGATCCTTGTTACACTTCTTATGCATTGAATTATGGGTATAGAATGTAGGAAGTAGCGTTTGAGGAACTTTGATTCCATCCTATCCTATATAATGAGTTAAATGGGTATAAATATTTAAATTTATCTAGATAATTATTGATATACAAATAATTTTTTATGGCCATATTTGATCTTTCTTTGTCTTTCTTAGTGTTAGAATTTATCACTCTTGTAACCATTTATCGAGTCTGATTTGTAACTATATAATGTGTTCCTTGGGTACCCATAATCTTTAAGTTATACATTCTAATATAAAACCATGGATGTCCATGTTAAAGATGAAATTTTTTGTTAATAAATCCAACACATAATTCTTTATGTCTTCTTCATTCATGGCTCTAGTTTTGTGACCTAGAAATGTGAATTAAGAAAGGGGAATTTTGTTGAGATAGCCTTACATTCAAAAATAATTTTTCGCATTATCCACCTCATCCAAAAAATTGACCATTTTCTATTCTCCTCAATGTTTTTGATTTGACAAACTGGATAGAGGGCTGATCAAATTTTGATGTTTTTTTAGTATTTTAGCATATTCTGATAAATTTTGTTTACTAATTTCAATTAGTGGCATCAAAATAAATATGATATACTAAATGGGGTTCTGAATCTTGTAATGCATCCCACATTAGTATAACGTATAAATGATAAATATTTATGTTACCCACTTTTTGAGTAGGTAATTGTATGATAAATCCTTTAGGTAAGGAAAATCCTTTGCAAGGAGCTTTGAATATTATATTAATATACACACCATAGTTATTTATATCTGATCCATTAAATTTTAACATGTCTCTTTTGATTACATTGTTAATCATTCCATCTACAACATATTTTCTCAAGGATGAGAACAAATGGATCAACATAGCATCAAGTCTCATGAACTTCAAATTGTTTCCATTACTATGTACTAGGTACAAAACATCCAATTGACAATTGTATTTAATTACAATAAAGGTGCTTCTTATTTCATGGAAAATCAAATAGTTTATTTACCAAACTATTAATTTATTGGTTTGTAGTAAATTTGAACAATCATAACATAAATTAACC
>JARHVA010007280.1:575000-615000 GCA_037957365.1 Torreya grandis | reverse complement strand
AATAACTTATACAAGAGAAGGTTAGGAGTTCAATTCTTTCAAAAACAATTTTTTGTTAAAAATTATTTTCACTTTGCTTTTTGGGGATAATGTTTTTTTTAAATGAGAGTATTTTATTTGTTAAAATCTTTGTATTGAAAAATTAGGAGATATAAGGGTGTAAGTTGTGAAATTGGTTATAACCTTTTTGACCCATCACTACTTTATTCTAAGGTGGTCATGTGACAAGACAAACTATATGTTTTTAGACATTATGGACACAATAGAATGGTAACTTTTGTAATTTGAAGTGCCCTTATATATACATTTTATAACCAATATAATGAAACTAATATATAAAGATGCATTTTAAGTCAAAATTGACACCTTGCAAATGATAATTCCCACACTATCACTTCTTGATTATGTTGTCGATAAACCCACTATCGTTTATAGGTCCCTCAAGATCATCTCGATTGACAAAATATGAGAATCTCATTAGAGGCTGGAGGATCATTGGAGGTTGGAGGACAATTACCCTATTTAATTATCTATTCACTCAAAGTATGGGTTCAATACATGAATGACAAATTTTGGCTTATGTTTTTGCTTATAGTTCCATTTTTGGATTTATGTATATGATATTCATGACATGAAGTGGATAGAATTAGTTTTTATTTTTTTATTTTTTCATGACTTCTGACCTCTCACATTATAAGGGAGAAGATTTAGGCATTGGTTATGCTTTGATCAGTCATCAGTAACAATACGAGTTGATATGGGTTCTTAGCACTAGTAGTGTTGAGCAAAGGTCATCAACATTGGTTAGACATCAGGTAGATGTGTCATACATATTCAAAGTTTGTCACTTAGATGTGTTCCTATGTGGGACCTTATGTGGTTTGATGTAGTTAGACATGCTAGATCGTGTTTTACTATAGTATCATATGTTAACCACTAGGGATGAGAAGGCCTTGATCATGTTCATTAAACAATTTTTTCCACAACTCATATGGGTGGGATTTTTTATAGAGCGACATAGTTTTTTATCAGTCCCAAACTTATAGTTCACCACTTGCAGTTGAAATAGTGTTCCTTTGATCACTTCAGAATCATTGATCCAATTCTTTCATCTTCCATACCATTTTTGATCAAGAGGGAATTTTTTGGGTCATTTACGATCCATAGTTATATTTATTTATTTCATTTATGTTTTGTTGGTAAATTAATTTAATGAGATTTTTTGAAAGTTTGTTGGTTCATGGGAATGTTGGTTCAGTATCATAACAACCTTGTGAAAATATTATAAATATTTTCACCTTCTTTTTAAATCCTATCTCAAAATAATAAAATTTTATATTATTGTCAAATACTTTATTCACAATGTAATTTTACTATTATTTCCTCTCGTTCCTAGAGGCAATAATGATTTGGTTTTAGTATCAACTATTTTTAGTAATTGAAATCTCTTAAATGTTGTAAACTAATATTTATTTCATTATTATAGGATGGGTTTTGATATATTAATCTCATTTGTTAAAAGTATTGATTTGGATTAATTACATTTAAAAAATAACACATTATTTTTTATAAAAAATGGTATTATAACACTTACAAAAATTAAAAATATAATCACAAGTTTTCACCTTATTAAATAAAATATTTAAAATTCCTCTCTATGTGTGATGAAAAATAGACAAATATAATGTAAATATAATATCCTAAAAATTTATTCATACACAAAATAAATTTATCGCAATCCTTTATCACTATAAATCAAATCATATCATAAATATTATATTCATAATAGTCAAAATAGAATTTGAAATTAAAATTACAAAATTATTAACTACAAACATGGATTATCTAAAAAAATTTCATAAATTTATAAATCAATAAATCCTAAAATCAATAATTCAAATAACTTTTTTAATTTTTTCTCCATTTGTCAGTGATAAACAAGGAGATAATATTTGGAGATAATAACTATAATAAATGACATTGTATTGCACCCTTATTTAACTATAAAATTTTTAAATACAAACATGGATTATATAAACTTTTTTCAAAACTTTATAAATTGATAAATGCTAAAATATCTAATTCAAAAAACTTTTTTTATTTTATTCTCCATTGTTTGACTATAAATAAAGAGATAATATTTAGGGGTGAGAAGTATAATAACTAACATTTGTATAGACCCGATGTAATCCTTGGGATAGAGGAGAAGCCAATATAACTCTTGATGGCCATAAATTTGTATTAATATAATTTTTAGGATAAAGTTGATGTAAAATATTGTTTAGCTTTTAAAATTAATTGGAGTTGACACTAACATTTTAAAAATATTTGTGGGACTGGTACAATAATAGTATCTCACATTTCATATATAGGATTTAAATGTTGTTTGTAAGACATTATGTGTGATGTGATAAAAAAGGATGCATCTATTTTGTTTTCAAAATTTCACTAGTTAGAGAATCAGTAGGAAAGCATATGCAACAATTATATAAATTAAAAAACAACACAAACATAGAGACTTAATATAAAAAGGAATGTAAATAATGCATATTGGGAAATTGTCATTAGAAATTTATTGTTTAATTTGTCCATTTACATCTACATTGTTCAAGATTTCATAGAAATAATACTATCAGTCTATTTCATTATTTAATCTTTCTATTCAAAGATTTTCCACATATCGTTATAATTTTATAAATTTTATTAATAGCCAAAATTATTAGGTTGTTGATATCTTAAGAATGGAATATAAACATTGAATATTGAGGCTGGTTGGGAGGAATTACTACATTAAATTAATTTTGTCTGCCCAAGTAATTGCATAATTAATGAATATTGGGAGTTATGCATAGTTCTTATTTCTTTTGACCATTTTCATCTTCATCATTCAAGCATTTTACGTTAGTAATACTCTAATGTATTTCATTGTTTAATTTTTTTCTAATATTTTTAAAAAATCAATGAATATATGGAATTTTGCTTTCAATAGAATCTAAATCAAGTTGTGATCTCCTTGGGGTATCCATAATATTCACATGTTATGTAAGTGGCCTATGTGATATTTTTTGTCAAGACCATCAATATTTTAAATGACATCCCAAATTAAAAGTTGTGGATATATGTTGGGTTATAAATTTGAATATAGATGCACTGAAAGATGTAATAATTAGTTTATATTTGGTAACCTATTATTATGTTTTATGTTTTCAAAACTAAGGTATGTACGGATTTTTGTCATATTTAATTATAATTTAATTTTTTCATAATTAAGCTATAAGTAATATTTTTTAGGATTAAAATATATGAAATTATAAATATAACCTTATAAGACATTTATCAAAATTATAATTAGCTCCAAACTTAATATTTGTGTTTTTTACAAAGTTGATTGGCTAACTTGGCATACACCTAAGTGTTACATCACAAATACATTTTTTTATAGATATATCTCGAAACATAAATGAGAATGATAATAATATGGATGGATGGATATATTATCCCTTCAATTCTCTATTAAAACTAAATATAATATTAAATACAAACTGCCAAAACACCCATCTCTTCTTCTTGATTTATCTTATTTTATTCTATTTCATGGGATTCAATGAATAAATGAAGATACTACAAAGTATTTCTATAGATGTCTAATATTACGATGTGAATTTATGTTTTCATGGTTTATGCTCATATTAATATAATCCCCAAAATAATATATTTCACATAATTACATGTATCAAACTTAGAGATATATATGATATTATGATTTTATATGATATCTATACGACATAGTTCTATGACAAATTGAAATGCAAATGATCAATGGACACATCTTTTCCTCATGGTCATCTAATTATCTCTAATTTTATAGTATGATTGTAATCTTCCATGATTTAATTTCTCTCAAGTGAATTATATGATATGAATATGAAAGGATGGATATATTCTCTCTTTAATTCACTATTAAAAATAAATACAATATTATTTGCATTCAAAGTGTCAAAAGACTCATATTTTATTCATGAGTATGTTTCTCTCTTCTAAAGATTTTTCATGCCATGAAGTGTTTTATATACTAAAAAGTATGTGTGTAGATGTGTGATGTCATGTTACGACTATAGGCTTATATGGTTTTCCTTTATTGTCAATGTGTGGAGTCAATAATTATGGAAGTGAAGTGCATGTGGACGCAAATAAGGTAGAAACTTGGTGAAGTGGGATGCATGGTGGAGTGAGTTCCTATGGAAGATGGTTTAGAATTCTACCTATCTGTTGGCTTCATATGTTGTCTATTTTTAATTTACATTTTTAGGGGATTTGGTGGAAAATATTATGTAATATTTATTATTATTGTTTTAATGAAAAAGCCTACAATATTATGTAATAGTTGATATGATTGGTGTTTTAATAGTGGTTAGATATGAATATGCATTATTACATTACTAGAAGTGTTTTAATTAAGCATCAGGCTATTTTAAGAAAAAAAAAAACCTTGATTAACTTACTATGCATTGGATCACTATTTATAAGTTCTCTCTTTTTAGCCACCTAGTTTCTAAAGTTTGGTTCTTGATCTTACAACTCATGATTCATCCCATTGTCTAAATGCAACAAATGAGTGTTAAAAATGGAACAATATTAAAATTTGTGACTCATCCTCTTTAACCTTCATATTTAAATATTTTTTCATTTCTTATTGAGTAAACATATTGTTCCACTGAATCTTTGTGTTTTGTAACTTTATATCCCTTTTCATGAAAAAATATTATTAATTAAGCTATTTTATCTAGGAGGAAGTGGATAAAATAATATTTTCCATGTGTTTGGTAGTCATAAGAGTCCATTTTATTAATGTTTTAGTTTTTGTGCCTTACAAATTTCCACTCTCTACAACTATCACACTAACTCTAAGTTTATCTATCCCATTCTTATTTTTCAAAATTTCATCAATGCATTCCTTAAGGGCTTCAAATTACCTTAGATATAACATTGATTTCTTATTTT
The DNA here is from genome assembly GCA_037957365.1 of Torreya grandis. NCBI lineage: Eukaryota > Viridiplantae > Streptophyta > Pinopsida > Cupressales > Taxaceae > Torreya > Torreya grandis. The sequence continues at coordinate 609,999 of JARHVA010007280.1, read as the reverse complement.
TGTATTGCCTAAGTGCATCATGTATTTTTCCTACCACTGCCACTTCATCTTCTGCCATGTTATATTATTTTTCATCTAATGCCACATCTTTTGATGCCATATTTGGTGAAGTTCTCTGATGTTCCATTTCTCCAAAGGATAAAATATCATATCTAAATGAAATAAAGTTTGATTCATCAAAACTAATAGTGGTATAAATTTCCTTTGTATTGAGTTCATCCTCTCGATCATAATATTATCCATTCTTTATTTGAAGAACAACATGGTATATTAGATTGTTTTACTTATTCTTAGATTTTGATGTAGAGGGGGTGTATTTTGTCCTCTTATTATATTTTCCATAATATTTTGAGGAAGGGGGAGTTCCTAGTATTAACTTCCCTCTTATTCATTTTTAGGTCCCTCTATATTATCTTATGTAACATTCACTTATTTTTCTTCTGATGCCACTTCTTGATACTCAACATCCTTTTCTTTTTCTTTAATAATGGATTCATTATTTTCTTCTTCTCATGTATATTAAATTTTTAGTAAATTATCCCAATATATATTAGGTCTTTGGTACCTCAAACATTTTTTTAGAATATATTAAATTAGACAGTGATTACATAAAGATGTTGGCTTCTCCTTCTAGTAATCCTCTTACATCCTTCTTAGCATGTTTAGTATAAAATCAGTAAATTCACCCTTATGCCATGCTTCATATGATTAAGTATCTTGAATTTCACTTCATACTTCATCAAATATATGTTGTCATAAGTACTTAACAATGTACATGGAAACTTTTTGTGAAAGGTGAGGTAATGAACATTGAAGTGCATATTTGTTTGAATATTTTGTCTTCCTATTTCAACCTTTTAGGACTTATAAAATGTAAATAATATGTTTTTAAAAATATGATTATACTAAATAAGATAATAATATGCATTAAATATAGTTATTGATTTGTATATAAGGTCTTATATCTTATTCTTCAAGTTATAAAATCTCTTCATAGAATGCCCAATGCCTTTGTGATAATCACAATATTTATTAGCATCACATCATTTGGGTAGAGGTTGACTCATATCAATATATATGGGAGGAGGGAGAGATATGAAATGACACTCCAAAATATTCCAATGCAAAGAATTTGGATACTGCATTAATCATGTAAATTATCTATTAGGTGCATTAGATAGGATGAGTATATTAGGTTGTTGTGACACCACCTTAACTATTATGGTTGGTTCATTTTTAGGCTCTTTACATTTCACCTTATAGCTTGCTTTGATATGAAACTTGATATTGGATGTATTTGGTGTGATTCATATATACTTAGTCTTGTTCAATGACATAAGATCCATTTCATTGTTTCAAACAATGTGAAATAAGTCATCCAAAACATTGATTATTTTATGATAATGGACTTTCATAATGGGGAAATAAATATTTTCTTGATAATATATGAAACTAATTTATCTAGAAATAGATTTGTAATTTTTACCAATATTTTTTATATCTTAAAAATTATCGATTGATAATTGTATTGGTTCCTTGTTTGATCTTTGTAATTTTAGCATATACATATTTTTAATGGCATCGATAGATAAATGTGCAAGTATGTGAAGTACTAGACATTTGAATTATCTTACTAATTACATTAGTAAATCATAGAACCATTGTAAATCATATTCCCGTAGCCTTATTATAAAAAAATGGTCAAAAGTTTATCATTGGAGGCATATCAAGACATACCACATATAAAGATTATAGATGATGTTCAAGATGACCCTTTACATCATAAAATGTGAACTTGAATGGAAGAAAAATAGTTGGAAAAGGGTACAAATATATTTTAGGTGGAAGATAATTTTGTAAAACATCTTTTGAATTAATAATATAAAGTGATTTCATAGAATTTTGCTCAATGCTAATAACCTTATATTTTAATTTTTTTATATGTTTTACATGATCATGTACATTTTGATTACTATGGTTTGAGTTTTGATGATTCACCAAATTGGATGAAAACATGGTTTGAGTTGATACACATGTTAAAACTAATAATTGGGTTATAGTGTTAATGTTTTCCATCGAGAATATAACAATAGTAAGATTTGTTTTAGGGAAAATGGTATAAACAAATAACCTTTTCCCTTGATAGATGTAGGAATAGATGTTGTGTATAAGGGGAGGTTTATTGAAATAAAATAATTTATAGTTTCACCTAAGTATTCACCATCACTAGGTGAGGATGCTTTAGCCTTAACATGTTTACTGATCTCATCTCTTATAACATAGATAAATGTATCCATTAAGGTCTTGTTGTTATTGAAACTATTGAATAGTGATTCTTTATATTCCATTTAAAATTGATTTATTATTAATATTTTTTGTTGCTTATGAATGAGAGGTTTATAATGTGAAATAACAATTTACAACAATTAGAGCTTATAAAATAGAAAATCCTAGTCCAATCTAGGGTTTGGAGACCAAAAATCTAGTTCACCAAATATTTAATCCTAATATTTTGGAATATGTTATTAGCATAGTGTTGTTATTGATGTCAATTTGATGTCATTAATGTCAAATTATGTTGTCATTGATGTCTATATGTATCTACTAAAGGTGCATGATGAGTGGTATTTGATGTATGATCTTGTGATCCTGATGTGACAAGGTTATTATGAAGGCATAATGAGATATTATTAAAACATATTAAGTGTTTTCTCTATGAGAGAGAGTGTAATAATGATGAATTAGGTTGATGTCAAGTAGTTATTTTAAGACTAGTGTCTAGATGAGCAACTCTAGATGTTAGTCTACATTGTGATAAGCTTATGATCATAAAGTTTATGTAGTGATTTCCATAAGAGATAAAATTATAGGTCCAAGTGTTTTATATACACTTGGTTGATGTTTTGATAAGGTCATGACATGGAAGAAATAGGTCAAGGAATCGAGGTGTCTTTTAATTCCTTGTCTAGACCTTGTGAGAATGTTTGTATAGTTAGCTTGGTGGAGTGAGCTTAGGCATGTGAGAATTAATTTGACATTATATGATTATGTATGTGAAGTATAGAGATAGTAGACAATAGTTCAATGTTATATGTCATGTTTAAATTACCTAATAATCCTATTCATGGCACTATTTGTTGACCCCTAATTTTTTACTAAGTGTTGTCCCATTTTGGCATGTGATCAACACATCACAAAAGGACCATGGTGTAGTAATACCATGGTGTTTAGTTGATAGGCATAGAAGCACCATAGTGAGGAACCTACTGGGTGTAAAATGACAATGGTATGGAAGGACCAGTATAAGAAGACCCAGTCACAGGAAAAAAAGTCATGAGGAACTCGAGAACATAGGAATTAGAATGGAAGCAAAAAACTAGGGTAGCGCATGTGAAGCAGGAAGTAGTTAGAAGAATGGTTTATATGGGTCATGGTGACCTTATAAATAGGAATTTATTTTACCATCCCATAATAAGAGGAAAAAATGGAAACAAAGATAACATAAAATGAGTATATAGGGATGAAGATCCTAGAATCTTTAGGAAGAACTAATTATTAAGTACCACAACTCTTAATCTATTTAGATTTTATTGGACAACACATCATGCCATTAAATATTGTAACACTTGGTTAGAAAAAAAAAGTATAAATATCCCTATTATAAAGTATTGTTGGGTTGTTATGGATTCAAAGATAGTTATACGGATGAATGAATTTTTGAAGGAGATTGTAATGTACTTTTACCTAAAGCATAATGTATGAGTTAACAAGTTTGATCAAACTTGTGTTATGAAGAATGACAGTGTGGAATGTACATAGAACTATATGTGTTATACCATATATTCCTTTCTTTTATAGTTAACTAATTCTAATATAAGATGGTTATCTACGTAGTAATAATAATCAACCCTAGAAAAGAAATCGAGGTAATATATATGTATATCTTCCTTATTTAAATTACATAAAGAGAAGGATATGAACATGTCATTAGAATAATGTATCAAAATATATAGGAATTGATCTTCTATTATGTACTTTGGGTGAGTGCACGAGACATAAAACCTTGCATGAAATGGCCAATATTCTAGCTTATTGGGTGAGACTTCAGTGCTAGATCTATAACTAAAATAACCCAACATTCTGCTTCACTTGATAGGACCCAAAGCACTTGGAACATAGTCATGGATGATCTTTTATTGAATTGATCTTGAGAATATAGAAAAATAGGTTCATAGTGTTGAAAAGAATTTTATTGTTCCATACCTTAGACCATGAATCATTGCATGATAGTGGGTAGAGTAGAATCTCTACATTGCATTATATGAAACCTTATTTTTGGAGGTCTCAATTATTTTACATACTTGGTTGATTTCATATGCTAGAGGATGATTAAGGAATATTGGAAGGAGATAGTCTTGGATGCAAGAATGACAAAGATTTTTAGCATGACTTGGATTTTTTTGGATGCGAGTAGTTAACATTTGGTAGAAAAGAGTTCTGAAATGCTATATCCTAAAGTATGCTATCACTAATTATTCATGTCCTAAAGGATCCAACTTATAATTCCTTTGATAACCATGTTGACATTATATTAAGATTAATTTTTTTTAAATCAAGAAGCTATTTGTTGATCTAGGACATGAAACCATATAAATAGAGATATAAATCTTTTTATGCATGAGCTACACATTTAGAAGGGGATAATAGGTGGTAGAATATTTTGGGTTCAAAATGGTATATAGTGAGCTATCATTTTAAAAATAAAAGTATGATGAAGCTTGACAAAGGATAACAGGGACTAGTGGCATAGGAAGAAGCTGGGAGAACTCAAGGAGTGCTGTTAGGAGTTCTAGGGAGGTCAAAACACATGAGGACCCCATCACTTCTGATCCATGTTCTATGACACTTATATCATATAGATAAACATGTTAGACTATAGAAATCAAGGAACCAAGATTAAACCAACTTGTCTCACCAACTATAGTGCACATTCATGTTATTGAGGTAGATGAAATACACATATGCAATTGGGACATAAATAGTGAGGAAATAGAGAGTGAATGAGTAAGGGATATTGGAGTTGAGCTACTTAATGAACCTATAAGCTTAGCACTTTATTTCACACTTTAAGGTAATTTTATGGCACCACATGGAATGCCTAGAGAACCTTGCCCTCAAGGATAGAGTACATGCCCAAAATTGGTTAATCAACTAGTTATTATGTCCGATATGTTGAACACTACTACTAGAAGCACTGGAGGAAGACTAGGTAGTAGTGCATGAGGAATTGGACTCCCTACTCAAGGAACTAGAGATGGAGGTTCCTAAAAACCACCTATTCAAACACCCCAAAAAACTATGGTCTATTATGAGATGACATTTCACATACCTAAATACCAAAGGGTGGAGAATAAAATTGAGCATATCCATAAATGTAAACTGATTTAGAGGTTTTGAGGCATCACATCTACTAAACATAAAGCCACAAAGTTTGAAACTATAATTTTAAAGTGTGTAGAAATGTGGTACCATAATTATGACCCTTAGTAAGTGGTGATCAACTTTGATCAACTCAAAACAACCTTATTTCAAGATTTTGGCATTCCTAAATTTGAGCAGTAGAGTATAGTAGTGCTAAAGGGCATAAATCAAGTACTTATAAAGAGTGTATGTGAGTATGACACAAGTTTAAGACCTTAATATCTAAATTAATGCTACCCATCAAACATAATGGCTTATGGGAGGACTTTTACTACCTTTTCAAAGAACCTTCTCACAATGAACCTTCACAAGCCCACGTGAGGCTTTAGAAGATGCTCTCTATGTTGAAGTGGTTGGAAACATTGATACCAAAATTAGTCCCTCTATAGAGGCCTAAATAGCCTCAATGACATCATAGTTTGAAATGTTAATAACCAATAACACACATGAAACATGTGGTGGTGTTTGGTGCATAGACTTTAGATCTAAAGGACATACACAGAGCAACTTCCCATGTAAGAACATTGACTTGGTACTTAAACAAACATGTGAAATATTTCATGAGGACCATGATGTTCATTCTTATCCTATTCTATAGTGAGATACACAAACTAAATTATCTAACTATTAAAAAATATGAGATGCATATAATCATGAAACTAAAAACTCTCGATTGATTGGTGATATTCATGAAGCTCAACCATGTGAAACACACAAAATATTCATTACAAATAATAAGGACAATGGTGGTTATCAAGGATGATAGAGAGAATGAAGATGAGGATGAGGATGTGGTTAATTCCCACTAAAAACCTATTATAAATGTGAATCTTTGAACCACTATAAAAGGGATTGCCCTGACAATATGATGTGCATGTTTTATAAAATTGAATTATTAACAAAAAATTTTGGACCCTATTTAAAAAAAATTTGAACCTCAAAAATTATGTCATCTTGATAAAACACCTACTGGGGGCCAAGGACTCAAAATATTCTGGTCTTATTATAGCCTTTCATTTTTTGTGATTAGATTAAATATGGTTATTAAAGTTTTTGTCACTTTCATTACTTTTTGTTTGGCATTAATTTGTTTCACGTGACTCTTTTGTTCACTTAAAAAAAAGGATATTTTTCATAGTGACTTATATTTTGCATACTGAATAATAGGTCAAATTATTTTGGTAGCTTATTTATCTTGGTAAATATCGTAACCTCCTTAATTTTTAAAAACAAGCATCTATCACATATTTCATTGCACATGATAGTGGTAGCATTTTGTATTTCTTACAATGATGCATTTGGTGTAGAAAAATTATTATAGGTTTATCTCATATAGTCTATAGATTCAATCTTGGTGACCATTAAAAAATAAATTAAGGTCTTAAAAATAAATGATTCAATAATGGAAAGCAATGATCATTCAATTTCTACATAATATAGGTTTTTGAAATAATGTTCATAGTATATATTGGTAAGCATCCAAATACATGGCATTGCTTGAGTAATGGGGTCTTTTGATTACAAAGACAAATCATTAATTCTAATCCATATAATATCCTAATGCTTATCCATTTTTAAGGATGTGAAATTCAAAGTGAGTGTAGATGAATGTCATTTCATAATTCTTTCCCCCCTCTTTATTTTCATATAACACCAAAAGGGACATCTAGACATATTTATTGAAAAAATGGCATAAAGTAACGTATTCACGTTTTGATTGGGGGACAATAAAATTTAATGAGATGTTAATGTGATTGGAGGTTAGACAGTTTCATGTTTTTCTATTTGGGACCTCTAAGTTGAGGAGCGAATTAAACAAGTCATGATTTGCATCTTATCTAAATTAGAGATCTTCTAAAACATGGACTTAGATAAATTTTATAACTCTGCCAAACTTAGTTGAGTTATTTGGGTGCCATATGAGATTACATTTATTTTTAGTGCTTGTAGCCTGATTTAACTATGTAACTCTCTCTCCTTTGGAAGTTAAATGCAAAAAAAAGAGGATCCTTCCTATTTGGGTTTTGAAACTTCTCCTTCATGGTTTTAATATATATGTGGATGAAGCTAAGAAACACACTTTCCACATAAAATATAGGACAAATTTTTTGTTTTATTTTTTTATTGGACCTATTGGATTATATTTTATACTGAGAGGTGAGTTTTCTTAGTATAAAACTCACTCAGATGATTTAATTTTTCTTTCTCCTTCCATGTAATGAAGATATGTTGGATTTGGTAAAATGTCGTTAGAAGATATCCATGCAAAAATTACTGAGTTTTTAGATGGCATTATTTATTTGTTTAGTTTATATTGGGATTTTTTTGGATTTTTTCTCCATTTTTTTCTCTTCCCTTCTTTGAATTCCATTTTGAGACATTTTATAATAATGTCAAAATTGTGACTGTACATTTTATTGAGGTTTTGCCAAATTCTGATTTGGGTATTTGACAAATTGATTTCTGGGCATCATTTCATCATGCCATGGTTGAATAAATCTTGTATTTGTATATTTTACTATTGAAATGTATTTTATTCCTATTGGTTCTATCTCAATGTTGGTATTTTTCCCAAAATGTTTATATAAACCAAAGGTTTTCATAAAACTTTATGGCAGATTCCTAGTTTTTGAGATAAAAATATATCTTTGGTGAAATGATATTGGAGTAGTTTACTATAGTTTTAAATTCATTATTAATTTATTATTTTATAAATTAATTTCATGACATAAAATCAGAGTAAAAAATTAGTGTAATTAATCAGGGGATGATTATAAGGTCAAAAAAGAATGTTTTGATGGATCCAGTGACTTAATGTAGATTGTTAGAATTCAATGGAGCTGAGAATTGATAGAGGACACATGGATTGAGTTTTCCTATTTTGATCATTTTTAAACCAATTATTTTTCCAAAATTTGCAATTTAATCATGCAAATGAAATTATCATTAGGTATTCTAAGCTGTGATACAACCTGGTGTATGATTTGAGTCTAGTTGAGACATTTTAGATTTCAATTAATTAAATGAAAACATGTATGGTCTATTTATATTTATTTTAATCATATCATTTTGGTTTGATATTTTAATATTATTTTATAAGATTCATTTAATAGTAGGCCCCCACTCGAGTGTTTATTTCATTTTTTAAAAATAATTCTTTAAAGAGGTATTATTAAGTTTGTTATGAACTTAAAGTTTGCCTAAAAAATAATAACTTTATTTTATCAAGTTAATTTTAATTTAAATCATAAAGTTCCTTTTCAAAAAAATTAAATTATAAGTTTAAATAAATAGTTAGTTGTTAAACCAACAAACTGCTTGGAAAAGGATATAAAGGCAAAAGCAACCTCATGGTAAAAGGTGGAGGAACTCTTAAAGGTAAATATGAGAAATCTCACTATAATTTGTGCTTATTTTCCAAGAACAAGTCTCTGAGATGATTATTGTTTATAGAATATCAACACTCACTCAATATGATGGCATAACCCTATATCATTTATTATAGGTATATCTAGGTTTACTTTGAATTATTTTTTGATTATTTAGTTAACAGTTTAGAAATTTAATGTTTTGATGAATGTATATTTTCATTCATATATGTTGAAACATTACAATAGTCTAAATAGTAATGAACACATCATGCCTAATGTGATTATTTTTTAATGTTTACATAAGTTGTAATGACTCTTTTCAAAACATGTAATTTCTGTTTTTATTATTAATGAAATCATTTCTCATTTTGGGGTTTCTCAATCATCTCTTATTATCTGATTTGGCTTAACGCCTTCTCTATGTATTATATCTCTAGTGTAATTTCTCTTTATTTATTTATTTTATATTGTTTAGTTAGTTATTTTTCTTTAGTTAGTCATTTTCCTTTGTTTTTTTCTTTTATCTCTACTCATTGCCTTCTTTCTCTCTCTTTGTTTATAGCAACCCATTTTTCATTTGAAATTTTTTTAAGACATTTGAAACTACAACATCATTTTAAGACTTAAAGTATAAATGTGTTTCTAAATATAGGCTTATTTTGATTCACACTTTTTTTTTTACTTATCTTAGATCTATTTCATTATAAATTTTTCTTTATTTTTGAGATTACATGGAAAATATTAAAGTTAGATTATAGGACATTAACTGAAATTTATATTTATTAAATCAAGTTTATATTATTCAAGAGATTATCTAATTAATATATTTTCTCTATCATCTAGAATAGGTTATAGTTTCTTATCTATGGTGATTTATAATTTGGTCAAATTTTTATCACTGTAATAAATATGCTACATTTAATGACCTATGAGTAGCATTCAGTTTATATTTAATGAAGTATTATCAAACTTGAGTGCATCTTCAATATTTATGTGTTATAATTCATAGATATTTGAATACAAGTTTATTCATGACATCATTATCCAAGACCATCCTCTTTGAGAAAGTAGTTCATCTAACTATTACTCACATCAACTAAAATAATCCCTTTTATGAAAGATATTATTCTCCCAAAACTCGATCAATTATGTAATTGAATATAACATGACTTTTAAAAAACCCATTATATACCTTGCATTAATTTTTTAGTCAAAGGGCTCCCATGATTAGACTTGTACGATTCTAATTTGACCTTCATAGTAGAGAAAAGGATTCATTTATTAGCATGATAATTTTTAGCATCAAAAAATTTGGTGAATCTATTGGGGACACATTTAATTCTTTTTTGAATAATTTCATTTTAATTTTCTAACAATATATGGTTGCCAATTTATAAAAATATATACTTTAGTATATACTTGTTGTTCAAGTCTCAACTTTTGATTGAATGACCTTTTTTAGGTAGCATATTTGCTCAACTTTGATTTTGATGACTTTTTGTAACAATGTCATCTTCTCACCAACATAGTTAGAAATAACATTCACCCTAATATAGAAACCTAGCTCAATTCAGTCTGGTGTGAAGGTGAGTCCTTTGCAATATTTTGTCAACATTATTTTCTAGATTATATTGAAATTCATTTTTCATCTAGACCCAAACTAAATCTTGATCTTATTTTCTATAAGAAATTAATAACTAAAATTTATAAACCTTCTACTCTTCAACTAAAAACTAGGATGTTAGTCTTTTTATAATCACATAAATCTAATCTGTATCCTTATTCAACAAATGAGAATGTCTCTTATCCTCTTGAACCAAATAATCTAAATCAATAATGTGTTATCAGACTCGAATCTATTAGCTTAGTATACATTATTCTACCACAAAGACGAATCTATTGGTAAATATCTATAACACTTCTTATCTAAGTATCAAGATATTACACCTTCTTTCAAACCTAACAAAGAGATTTTTTATAGTCTTTGGATGAATCATCTACCTAATAATCACAAAGAGGTTCCTAAAAAGATTGGAATCATATAATTTCAAATGCTTTTACAATTTACCCATATCTGAAAGCAAATTAAATTTTTTTATCACATTTGTTCTTTGAATCATGATCTATTCAAATGGAAAATTTTTTTTGAGTTAATGGTTGAATTTGAACACAAATTTCCTAATGATTTTTATGTTTACTTAGTTTATAATATGATTATTAGTTCTCATGATGAATATTCTATTCATCTAAAATCAAATTAAGAATCTAAATTATTTCCTCATCACGATGTTGTTTCATTTCAGTCTATCATTACTCCTTATAGTTGATCAAAAAATAAAAACAATAGTTCTATTTTTTATCTCTCAACACATGAAAATGCTTTGACATCCCCTCTGAGTAATAATACTTATGGATTCTCAAAATCAGATTTCTTTGATAATAATCTTATAAAATCAGCATTATCCTACTCCCTCATAAGTGGTTGTGCTCTTTTTGATGATTTAATGGTTCAACATGGAGGAAATTTTGCTAGTTCTAAAGTAAATCTTTATGATTTTAATAGGGATGAAAAAATCCAAGGCTATGAAGTTCCCAATATCTTAGAAATGAACATTCTTAATTCTGTAGAGTGTAGTGATTTTAAGGCTTTTATTTTTTCAAATATTCAAATGGGTGATAGCTTGAATAATTAAAAATATGACAAATTTTACTTTGATCTACCTTAATCTGAATTTGATAAGTATTTATTAGAAATGCAATAAAATTCTGATATTAAAAACATGTCTAAATTAGAAAAAATAGACTACAAACAAGATCTAAACATTTAGAATCCTACATTTTAATCTTTCTTGATTGAAATTTTTGATATAATTTATAATCAGGACCTTTTTGTGTGTCAAAACTCTAAAAAGATGACTAAAAATGATAATCAAGTTATTCAAAGTGCAAAAAATTAATGCTCTACTAAAACATTTAAGATTGATCATGAAATTATTATTAATGAATTTTGTAATATGTTGAATCAAGATGAGAGTTTATTTTCAACTTCAGAGGAAAGATTTGATTTTCTTGACTAGGTAGAATCTGAAGACTCATTTGAGTATTTAGGTTCTAAATCTGATTCTGATGTTGAAATTTTCACTTATCATCCTTTTAATAACAATCTACAAATTTTTCCAAAGCCCGTTGATCATATACATTCTAATTTTATTTTTCAAGAGTCAAGAGAAAGGTAACAAGTGAGAGATCCTTTTATTATTTTTAGTTTATTTCATCATTATTTTATTACTCTATTTTTTGGTTATTTAGTTGTTTTCAATTGTCTTATGTCATGTGATGTTAGCCAAAATCTTTTGGAACATGATAAAACATTTTATTTTTTTATTTTGTTGTGATTTCTCTTATATCTTGCCTTCTATGGATTTTACATCAGATTTCTATTTTCCTCTAAGATATTTTACATTGGAAGATTTTTAATAATGGCTAATTCCATTTCTTCTTACAGTTATACATAATTCCGTTTTTCTAGCATAGGTTTTATTTTGTTCATTTTTTCTTTTTGGTTTCTATGTATGTTTCCTTCATCAAAGGGTTATTTTCTTGATTTAACTACTAAATCATTGGTAAATGAATTAAATTGGATAACTAGCTAGGTGAAATGTGCTTACTTTCATATGCTTTCATTTAGACTGATGTAACATGATTCATCCATACCTCATTTCCAAGTTTAAATGATTCCTTTTCTTCATATCACATTAAGCTGGACAATTCATTCCTTTCAGCGAACACATATTTCAAAGAGTCTTTAAATAATGATTTGGGAAATAACTTACCTAGGTTGTACTCTAGAAATACTCATTTTCACTAATTTTATGTTGCATCACAATCTTGCAAGCAAAATTGGTTGGCAAGGTTGCTAGTGTTAACCAAAAATTTTGCACCTTATTTTAAAAAATTTCAAACCTCTAAAATTATGTCATCTTGATAAAAAACCTGGTGGGGGCCAATGACTTAAAATATTATGGTCTTATTATAGGTTTTCATTTTGTGTGATTAGATTAAATATATATATTGAAGTGTTTGTCATTTTCATTACTTTTCCATTTACATTAATTTCTGTCAAGTGACTCTTATTGTCATCTTAAAAAATGTAATCATTATCATAGTTACATATATTTGGCATTTTGAGTAATAGGTCAAATCAGGTTGGTAGCTTATTCATCATAACAACTATTCTAATCTCCTCAATTTTCAAAATCAAGCATATTTGCATATTTCATTACAGAAGGTAGTGGTAGCAGTTTGCATTTGTTACCATGATACATTTGGTATAGTAATATTGTTATATATTTATCTTATATAATCTAAATATTCAATATTGGTGACAAATAAATCATAAATTAAGGTCTTAAGAAGAAATGCTTTAATAATGGAAAACATTGAGCATTCATGTTTTGCATAATATATGCTTTTGAAATAATATTCATATCTTATATGGGTAAGAATCTAAATCCATGGCATTGCTTGAGTAATGGGGTCTTTTGATTACAATGGAAAAACATTAATTTTAATCCATATAATATCCTAACGCTTACCCATTTTCAAGGAAATCAAATTCAAATGTGGGTGTAAATGAATCTCATGGCATAATTTCCCCCTCCCCATTTTTATTTTCTTATATCACCAAAAGGGACATTTGGATATTCACACTGAGGAAATGACATAAAGTAAGGTATTCATAATTTGATTTGGGGACATTAGCATTTAATGAGTTTTTAATTCAATTGGAGGTTGGAGAGTTTCATGGTTATTTATTTAAGACCTCAAGTTGAGCATCAAATTAAATAAGTAATGATTTGTGTCTTAGCTAAACAGGAGATCTACTAAAACATGGACTTATCTAAATTTTAGAACTTTTCCAAACTTGGTTGAGCTATTTGGGTGGCATATAAGAGTATGTTTATTTTTAACGCTTGCATCCTACTTTAATTTTGGAACTCTCTCTCCTTTGGAAGTTAAATGCAAGAAAAAACAATCCTTCCTATTTTGGTTTTTGAAGGTCTCCTTCAAGGTTTTAATTTAGATGTGGATGAATCTTAGAATCGCACATTTAGCATAGCATATAGGAGAAATTTATTGTTTGGGGTTTTTATTTGGCCTATTAGAACACATTTTTTATTGATTAGTGACTTTTCTTAGTAGACAACTCACTGAGATGGTTCAATTTTTCTTTCTCCTTTCATGCAATTAAGATATGCTGGATTTGGTAAAATGTCGTTATAAGATATCGATGTAAAAATTGTTAAGTTTTTAGCTAACACCATTTATTTGTTTGTTTTTTATTGGAAAATTTGTGGGGTTTGGATCCATTTGTTTATTTTCCCTTATTTTAATTGTATTTTGTGACATTTGATAGTAATGATGAAATTGTGACAGTGTATTTTGTTTGGGATTTGCCAAATTATGCTTTGGGTATTTGACAAATTGATTTTTGGGTAGAATTTCATGATGACATGGTTGAATAAATCTTGGATTTATATATTTGCATACTAGAACATATTTTTTTACTATTGGTTGCAACTCAATGTTGGTATTTTGTCCAAAATATTTATATAATATGGGGTTTTCATAAAACTTTATGGTCCTAATTTCTAGGATAAAAATATATCTTTGGTGAAATGATAATTGGAGTGGTTTACTATAGTTTTGACTTCATTATTAATTGATTATTTGCTAAATAAATTTCATGACTTTAAATTAGAGAAAAAAATTAGTATGATTAATCATGGGATGATTATAAGGTTTGAAAATAATGTTATGATGTTTAAATAACATTTTTAGTATTATTTAATTTTTGTGAGTCCCCATTTGATGGATTTATTGATTTGATGTAGATTTTCAGAATTCAGTGGAGTTGAGTATTCATAGAGGACACATGGATTGATTTTTCCTATATTGATCATTTTTAAACCAATTATTTTGACAAAATTTGCTAATTTAAGCACGAAGATGAAATTATCATTAGATATTCTTAGTTGTGATATAGCTTGGTGTATGATTTGAGTCAAGCTGATAAATTTTAGTTTTTTATTAAGTAAATGAAAACATGTATGGTCTAGTTATATAAATTTTAATCATATAATTTTGGATTGATATTTTAATATTATAAGAGTCATAAAATAGCGGGTCCCATTTGAGTGTTTATTTGGTCCTTTAAAAATAATTATTTAAAGTGTTATTATTATGTTTGTTATGAAATTAAAGTTTGCCTAAAAAAATTTAACTTTATTTTATAAAGTTAATTTTATTTTAAATCATAAAGTTCCATTTTTAAAAAAAATTAAATTATAAGTTTTAATAAAAAGTTAGTTGTTAAACCAACTAACTACTTGGAAAAGGATATAAAGGTAAAACAACTTCATGGAAGAAGGAGGAGGAAATCTTGCAGGTAAATGGAAGAACTCTCACTTTATTTTGTGTTTTTTTTTTAACAAACCTCTGAGATGATTATTAGTTGTAAAATATCAACACTCACTAAATTTGATGGCATAGCCCTATCTAATTTATTTTAGGTATATCAAGACTTAAATTTAATTATTCTCTAAATATTTAGTTAATATTTTGGAAATTTGATGTTTTGATGAATGCATATTTGAATTCATATACCCCAAAACCTTGCTATCATCTAAATACTGATGAACACATCAATCCTAACATGATTGAAGTTTTTTTTTACACATTCTACGATGTCTCTCTTCAAAAATTATAATCTATGTAATTTATTTATTAATGAAATGATTTCTTGTTTTGGGGTTTCTCAATCATCTTTTATTATATGATTTATCTTATTTCCTCCTCTATGTATTATATCTTTAGTGTAATTCTTCTTTCTTTATTTATTTTCTATTGTATAGTTAGTTATTTTTCTTTATTCTCCTTTGTTTTTTTTATTTTGCCTCTTCTCACTACCTTCTTTCTCTCTCTTTGTTTACAACAGCCTATTTTTCATTTCAAAAACATTTAAGACATTTGAAATTGAAACATCATTTTCAGACGTAAAGTATACATCCATTTATAAATATAGGATTATTTTGGTTGACACTTTGATGTCTGTCCTATATTTTAGATCTATTTCATTATACTTTTGATTTAACTTCAAGGTTATTTGGAAAATATTAATGTTAGAATAAAGGACATTACTATAAATATATATTTATTGAATAAGGCTTCTATTCTTCAAGAGATTACCTAATCAATATATTTTTTCTTTTGGATAGAATATATTACAGTTTCCTATCTAAGTTGATTCATAATTTGGTCAATTTTTGATTGTTGTAGTAAATATGCTACATTTAATGACTTATTATTAGCATTCAGTTTATATTTTATAAAGTATTATCAAACCTGAGTACGTATTTAATATTTATGAGTTATAAATTAGGGATACTTGAATACAATTTTATTCATAAAATTATTATCTGAGACCATCCTCTTTGTGAAAACACTTCATCCAATTATTACTCATATCAACTGAAATAGTCAATTTTAAGAAAGATATTATTTTCCCAAAAGATGGTCAAGTGTGTAACTCAATAAAACCTAACTTTTAAGAAATACATTATGTTCCTTGCATTGATTTTTTAGTGATAAGACACCCTTGATTGGATTGGTATGATTCTAGTTTGACCTTCATGACAAGCAAAAGGGTTAGTTCAATGGTACAATAATTTTTAGCATCAACAGGACCATTGGTTAGAAGAGTATCCTAATTTATAGATGGATATCACCAAGGAGCATAATGAAAAGGGCACTGGCATGATTTTAATTGATAAATCACACTGGTGTGTATGCCCAACAATCATTGTATTTCAACAGGTAATCATTACCACTCATAGTGGGGGACATACCTAGTCAACATTTGTTACAATCAAGAAATTACAAGGGGAAGAAGCATGAGCGAGAAAGTATCCTGATGTTTAGTAGGAAAGGGATGTTCTCTAAGATAAGATGGCACTTGTTTCAAAACTCCAAGGGGAGATTTAGTTTCTAAAATATAAAGATGTAATGTAGTGTGTTGTTGTGTAAAGAGAAGTTGAGCCTTGGAATGTGATGTAAGATGAATTCCAAGAACTATACAAGAACATGTTGGATGATGATATTATCCCATAACATAGCATGTGACTTAAGAATCAAGCTTGGGTACCAAGTGAGGTTCACCCTCAAGTCACTAGGCAAAGCAAGGATTGTTGACTAAATCATGCCTGGTGATTTAACAATTTTGGGAATATTGGTGTATTATTCCTAATTTAGTTAAGCTATTAAGACACTCTTCTAACTAGTGGTCCTATTGATATTGGTTAGAAGAGTGTCCTAATTTTTTTTCAAGTATAGAATATGAAATCTGTAAATATATATGTAATAATTAAGCTATTGATTTGTGTAAATTATATTTCAATTCAAAAAAATTTAAGAATAGTAATAAGGAGAAGAAAATAAAACTTAACTTGAAACTATGTTGATCAAACTAAGACAAAGGTTGATAGTGACTATACAGGAGTAGGAAACTATTGTAAACTAAGATCTAAACTTAATTTTTTAATTAGACAAGAGTACCAAAAGTGGATAGGAGTGGAATCGATTCTGTATTCCTTATCTGGGGTTTTTATCATGAGAGTCTAAGATCTTTTGGTTTTTATTCAATAGGTATGTGTGACACTATCTCTAGTTTTGTGAAGCTTCACTATTAATGAAGCTCCCTGTAGAGCTAATTTTTGTCATTTTTGTGCTTTCAATATACATGGAAAAAAAATTACAAAGAGGTAAAAGGGGTTAGTGCGTTTAATATGAACTAGACGTGATTCACACCCCATGTATGGGTACGTTGCCTGCATACTAATACTGTGAAGAGGGATCAATCCATATGTAGTTCTCCCTTTTAAAGTGCTTCATGTAATTTTTGTATGAGAATGCAAAAAATGCTAAATTAGATGTGCTTGAGGTGGCTATGGACTAGTGTGGATATTTATATGTGCTTAGTATTATACTACATGGTTGTATGTAGAAAATAGGAAAAATTGCCTTAGTGGTTTCACTTGTATTCTTGCTTGCTCAATAATATTTGCCAACCCCTTTAAAAATTATTTTTTAATATATTTTTATAGGGATATATTGGTCATGGATTGAATTTTCTCACATTAGGCCAACACGGATAAGGATGGAGAATTAGAAGAAATTTATCATTGTGGCAAAAAAGGAGCTTGGAAAATAGTGCTAAAAGTAGATAAGAGTGGAATTAGTTTTATTGTCCTAGTGTGGCACTATTTTCCTAAGTATATGGGACCTAGGGGGATGGATTGGTCATAAAAATAGGGTTGTATCTCATATGGGGTCAAGTCTATAAGTCTATAGATGACTAGGAATCACTAAAAACAAGCTTAAAAGGGTCATGAGAGCAACCAAAAGGGACTTATGAGTTGGGTGTCATTAGCCATACTCATGTTACCATTTCTTGCATTTTATATGACTACATTTGGCCCCCTTTTATTCTACTAATTTATCAAAGCAAAATACTAGGATAAAGGAAAACTAGAATGCATACCTGAACTTAGCTATATGCGTGAAGCCCATGAAGCTGTGTGGTACTAGGTTTTCATAGATAGAGCACACGGTGAAGTGTAAATCTACAAGTGAAAATAAAATTAGATTAATTCTTACTGGATATGCTATATCTATAATAATAACATATAAATATAGGTAAGAGGTATGAAGAGAAATGAATGAATACACGTCATCAGGTACGTGTACCAATCCAAAACCTATTATGATGTTGAGTTATGTTGAATGCGTGATGTACCAAGAGTAATATCATGAATGGAGCTGAGTTATCAATTTTGTAAAAAAGGGTTCAATAATGCAAAAGTTGGCCCTTTAGCTCCATCATCTCCCACTATGTTAAGCTACGTGGTCATGCATGTGTAGATTCATGTTTGGACTATGTATCCAATCCCTCTGAATAGGTGGATCAAGAATACAAATCCCTTTGAATAGGTAGCTTAAGAATACAAAGGCTAATTAGTCCTTTAGCTCTCTCATTACCTCATGAAGTGAATCTATGACCTAATATCAATATGAAATCTATATCGTATGAGATGGATCTTGAATCCCATGAATGTAATATGATCTGAAAATGTTAGCAGGGATTGTAGAATGTATGCTGGAAACTAGGCCACATTTTGCCACACTAAAAGATGGATATTAGGCTTATATGAAAGCCACTCTAAAATAGAGAATCTAGCTTATGTGGAAGCCACTATAGAACTTGAGAAATTAATAATGTAGACGGTAGGCTTGTATTAAACCCACTCTAAAATGATTCGAACCACCTATATATAGAATAAGGCACACAACTACTAAGAATATCTAAACAATATTAAACTAGGAAAGAAAAGAAATAAATGTGGCTCCCACATTGCCCCCAATCACTAATGTCTCGAACATGGATTTTGATTTGGAAGTTATACCAACTACCATATTTGTAACTAGAAGTCAGAACCATCATGCCATACATGATTCCCCCTATATTTATATTGTCTAAGAAAAATAAGTATTGAAACTATTGATTCTAAACTAGTCTTGTAGTGAAAATCTATAATTAAACCTAATTTTCTACCTACTTCTAGAAATTCTAGTTTTTTTTCTATTTAGATAAAAGCATTGGAAATGGATGGTAGTGCCACTAGTGCTATATTCAAATCTTAAAACTATTGTCTTGGTCCAAATCTGATGACTATTCTACATTTTTTACTATCTTCTTGGTCTGTTCTGATTGGTTTGGTGTTTAGCTGTTGTTTTGGGTGTTCTAAATGCTATTATTTTGATCGTTAAAAGCTATGATCTATATGATAAAATCCTTATTTGTTACCTCCTATTTTGAGGGTAGGAATGAAGACCCTAAAATGACTACCCTTAGAATAAAAATCCCTACAAGTTTGTTATGATACAAAATATATGATATATTAATTATAATCAACAAGATATCTCAAGATATGGTATGATTTGTATTGAGAGATTTTTAGATCAACAAGGGTATGCCTACATATATGTAACAATGTAATAGCATGTGCAATGTATTTAACTTGAATTTAAAGTCTACTTAGTTGTTAGTTTTTAGTTGTTAGTTGTTATTTGAAAGGATGGATCATGATGTCCATCATGGCATATAAAAATCAATTTAGTACATGATTTGGATCATGACATTACAAACAATCAAAATCCATCAAGCAACAAACACATAAGGAAAGAATCAAGAAGCATAAAATAATGGCCACAGGGAAACCAAAGAAGGGATATGAGCACATGTCACTTAAATTAGAAATCAAACATACAAGGCATGTTCAAATGCCACATATACATATAGTTGAGACAAGTAATTTTGTGTGAAAACCATAATCACATAGAAGAGTATGGGTAAGGGACATTGGAAAATGTCCTAAACCACACACATGAATAGAAGAAAATCACATTGGCAAATGTCCTAAGGCGCATATAGGAGATAAAAAAGAAATGAGAAATGCAATCACATCAAGCTTTACTAACTAAGAAAGGAAAGCATGTACAAGACTATAAGTATAAACACATCTAACTAATTAAAGCAAGAAGTGAATGTATACAAGACATGTTAGTACAAGACTAGGTATATGCTATGAAATACATAAGTGTTATATAATAGTGAGTGTCAATAGAGTAATTTGTGTAAACTAGTGAATAATGTACATCAACATGATAACTAGAGTGTGTGGTGTAAGAATGACATAACATAGATGGTTTAGTCATATATAAGATGCCCCCAGTGGGTATGTATATTGATGTATGTCTCAATGTATAATTAGGATGCCCCCTCAATGGGTAGAGTGAAGCAATCAAAGAGATGGATGTCACTACACACACTCAAAGGAAGATAAAGTGAAGCATGGTAATGTACATAAATTGAAAAACAATAGCATATAAAAACAAATGTAAGTATCGCATGGTAGTAGAAATGTAAACCATGGATAATGCATACAATCAAAATATTTTTCATGTTTTTGAATGTTATTTTTATGTTTTTATATTTTGAAAATTTCAAATGTTTTTTAATTATTTAAAGTTTTGATTTATTTTTTATTTTTTTATAATATTTGAGCTATGTACAATCAATCAAAGGGAGATTGTGTACAATCAAGCATAAGAGACTATGTACTAGTAAACAAAGAAACTTTATAGAAGTATATGCATGATATGTACATAATGACAAAAAGGACTAGTTTAAAGGGGGTAAAGGGTGCAAGGATGGAGCTTGGTGGGGATGGAATTGGAGGAACGGATCATAGCCATCATTAAATGCCATGAGATCATCATCATAAGTATCATTATATGTTTTATATGATGTGTACATGGTGTCATCCTATCAAAGCTGAGATGAAGATTGTTTTTGTGGTGGAGATGTGGATTCTCCTTTGGGAAATTTGACTCTGGTAGTTGATTGATTCAACGGAAGTGGTGGAACTGGAGCTAGTTCTAGTGGTGATGAAATTTTAATAATACGCAAAACTTTTACTTTACCTAATATCTTTTATAAAGTTGTATAGAGTTTGTATCATAGTCTGTATTCCTATGAAAAAGGTTAAATGGGAAACTATCTTTTTGTAATAATATACTAATATATTTTTGTCATAATAAAGGTAAGATAATTAATCCATGATCAAGTAACATCTATAACATAATTTGTGGTTGATGTTATGTGTTTCCTACCTAAATTTGAATGACTAGATCTATATTAATAGAAGTAACTGTGTGAACTATATGTTACAAGTAATCTGTCTATGGCCACAAATGTGTAGTATATCTTAAGAGTGTTGTGCCATATGCTAAGAGTGATGTAGTATGTCTAATGAGAGCTCTAGAGTTATCTCGATACTCTCTTGTGCCAACTAGTGTAATTCTCAACAAACACAAATTTTCATCTATGAGTGTGTGTATTATATCATCATCTGAATAAGCTTGGGAATCTGTATCAACATCATCTACATATGGTAACTTCAAATTTACCATAATGGGTAACTATGATATGGGGGTCTCATCAATTGTAGTAGTAGAATATAATGTCACTGTGAGAGTATCTATAACTAATAGAGTGACTATATCTATAAAATCAATTGGTATTGATGAAACTACTATCAATGAATGTATAACTATAATAGGTATAGGAATCATGACTGACGGAATAGCTAGAAGGGATGAAGCTATTGTGACTAGCATAATATTTAGAGTTGAGGGCATAAATGTAAGTGGAAGAGTGTGAGAAGTTATAATCTCTCAAACCTCATAGTTATGTATCTAATAAAGAAAAATGCAATGAGATGGTGGCTAAACTATGATATGAAGTGTCCCATCTAATGAAATAGTCAAAGATGACTCTGTAGTTTGATAATATCTGAATGGCTAGTTATTTGTTGGACGTATGTATAGGTATCCCTCATAGAGAAACTTAACACATTGATGAAGAGTAAAAGTAACTACCCTTATACCATGTAATCAAGGTCATGTGATTAAAATATTTTAATTTAGAGGACATGACATTATCTGGAACTATGTAGAGTGGGTTTTTGGGACCTATCATGATATCCAAAGAAATGGTACCAAATATTTGTCATGGTATATCATTAAATCCGTGAATGTTGTTATTTTATTTTTATAGGAATGCCATGTATATGCCCATGGTTTGTAATAATGTAATATTATATATATTAAGTCAGGGAGCACTATCAAATAGAACTCTCTTTACTGCACTAGTTTTGACTTGACCTTATATGAATAATGGTAAATTTTGATCAATTACTGTCTAGTATGGCATCTGATCATGATAAAAATTGATAGCAACCTCTATAGTTTTTAGTGTGTTAACCACTCATGCAAAATAAGAAAGCTCAAAGTCAATGCACATAAAAGTTTTATTGAGTGCGTGATAGATAAGTTCCTCAAACACATTGGCTTTTTGAAGAAGTTCTGACATGTAAATTTTAGATGGATTGTTTCTCAACTGATCAATAACATCATATTCCTTGTGTGGATATACTTGTGGGGGTGGATTGGTCCTGGGATGAGAGGGAATAAGAGGGTGGTGGGGATCCTAACTAGGTAGAGGAGTCATGGTGACATGTTGAGTAAAAACTCCAACTGCATTATCTACTATTCCTATAGCACTAGTAGTAACTATGGGAAGAGAGTGAAGATAATTGATAGTTCGAGGTGCTGGAGGGATAAAGGGTGTCAACTAGGCTCTCTGGTGAGGGGTAGTGACTTGGGGAAGGGTAAAATGGACCATACAAAAGGAGTTAGCACAATATCAAGGCTCTGATGGAGGTGATGCAAAAATTATGTTAACATGTTTAATAATAAATTTCTTAGCATCATCCCATATAATGAAAAATAAGCATGAAATGTAAGGAATGAAGCTTTGTACTAACATTTGATAAACTTTGTCATTCATGTAAATAATATGACCAATTATGCTCTCCTTATTATTTGCAAGAAATGTAAGAAGAATTTATAAATAAGAGAGATTCATGTTTGCAATTTGATTATAAATGTAAGGTGATACCTCAATAATCGAATAAGAGCTAGTACATGTAACTAGGGTTTTGATAATGATATTTTTACAAAATACTATGGAATTTTGAAAATGAAATTGGGTTTCTGATTTAAATATGCAACTAAAAATTCATAAAATTATTAGAAATGTTTGATTGAGTAGGACCCAGTATGTGTATCTATGGTTTTGAGAAAAATAATTTTTTGGAAATTACTATTGAATATTGAACTTTAAAATGAATTTTTGAGTTAGATATGCATGTAAAAAATTAAAAATTTATTGGAAAAATTTGGGACCTAGTATGGACAACTAGGGTCTAAAAGAAAATTATTTTTAAATTTAATACTAAATTTTAAAATTTGAAATGAACTTATGATTTAAATATTCAAGTAAAAAAATTTAGAAATTTATTTGAAAAATAAGTAGAAATTTTACCCTAGGTTTTCTAGGGCTTTTCTACATAACTAAAGTAAGTCGGGTTCACCAAATGATTTAACAATTTTGGGAATATTGGTGTATTATTCATAACTTAGTTAAAGATATAGAATAGGAAATTAGTAAATAAATATGCAATAATTATGATAATAATTTGTGTAAATTAGATTACAATTCAAGCTTTTATAAAAATAGTAATAAGGAGAAAATTAAAACATGGCTTGAAACTGTGTTTATCTAACTTAGATAGAGGTTGATATTGACTATGTAAGACTAAGAGACTATCAAAAACTAATATTTGAACTTCATTTTTTGATTGGATAAGAGTGGCACTGACACTATAGTCCTTATTCAATGTTGTTATCCTAAGAGTTTGAGTGTTCTAGGTTTTGTTTGGCAAGTCTTTGTGATACTGTATATAAATTTATGAATCTTCCCTGTCAATAGTGATCCTTGTAGATATAATTTTATTTGCTTTTATTCCTTTAATGTACTTTAAAAAAACTTTGGTAAATAGGGAAAAGGGGTTACTTTGTGTAAGATGCACTAGACGTGCCTCACACCCTATGTGTGGGTATGTTGTCTACATACTAATACTCCAAATAAGGATCAAGACATATGTAGTTCCCCCTTTAAAATTACTTGGTGAATTTGTGATATGAAAATGTAATAAATTCTAAATTACATGTGTTTGAGGTGGATAAGGATTGGTTCAAATAATTATATGTGCTAAGGAGTGTACTGGATGGATGTATATAGAGAATAGGGAAGATTGTCTGAGTGGTTTCACTTGTATTCTTACTTGCTTGATAATATTTCCTAACCCCTTTCAAAATGATATTTTAATGGGATTTTATATCGATCTATTAGTCATGGATTAAATTTGATCACATTAGTTTGATAAGGATAAGGATGGGTAGTAAAAATAAATTGACCATTAGGGCCAAAAATGAGCTTAGACAACATCGTCAAATATAGACAGGAGTGACATTGACAATATTGTCTTAATGTGGTGCTATTTTCCTAAGTAGATAGGACCTAGGGGGATGGATTTGTAATGAAAATAGGGTTTTTCCTCAGCTGGGGTCCAGTTCAAAATGCTAAAAATCATTGGGAATTAGTGAGAACAAACCTAAGAGGGTCATTAGAGCAAGAAAGAGGGACCTATGGGTTGGATGTCATTATCCATGCTCAAGTTACCATTTTTTTAATTTTATGTGACTACACTTGGTGACAACACACTCCTAGTTCCTCCATTCCCCTAAAAGATAAATAAATCTTAGTTAATGCTACCATTTATGGATGGGTAATCCAAGACATACTAGGAGACACCTGAGCTAAAGTCAATGTTCTTACCAAGGCTACTTGGAAAAGGATGTCTACTCTATAACTAAAACCCTCATCACACATCCTATTTATGGAAAATAAGACTATCACATTACCCATTGGAGTCCTCAAGAATGCCATAGTTGATATACTTGGAGTACCATTGAGGACAAACTTTGAAGTTCTAGAATTGGTAGAAGTTGATGATTACCCATCTTTATTATGTAGACCTTAGTGCTATGAGAACAATGCAAACTTGAGCTTTAAGAAGTGCTAAATTAGTTTTTAGAACATTGATCAATGTGTCATAATCCCATTAGATCAAACATAAGGACCCCATTATATAGAGCACATTAATATTGATGATGACATCAACCACATATATAATGTCATTGCTAGAAGTGATGAACAATATGATCCCACCCTAGATGGTGTTTTTTGATGGATATACAACCAGTCTCTTTTTGATAATACAAGAAATTCTTGTAAATTTTGGGCCCATATTGACTATGATATCAATTGAAGGATCTGTAACATTGTCAATAGTCAAGAAAATTTATCATGCCATCTTCTTAAACATAAAAAATTTGTTCACCTTACTGGGTTAGTAATATGAGGGCCATTAAGAGGACCACCACTAAAAAGACTTGTTCAATCCCCATGGTTCTAAAGGAAAATGGAGGTATTTGATTTTATGTAGTGCCTTGAAGAATTATATGACACCACAAATGACTAAATGAGGTGATTAGATCACCTAATTGATGTCACAGATTTAAGGTGGTGGTGTACCTATAAAGATTGACTTATATACTAGGATCAAATACATTATAACCTACATCATAAATTCCATCATGATAATAAGGTCATATGAATAATTAGTTACAGTGGCATGTAAACACCATAACCTAACATTGAAGCTTGTGAGATAATATGGAAAAATGAGAAAACATACTTACCAGAGTACCTATGGGTACATGCATTTTGTGAAACTTTACTTACATGGGAATGAGCATGGTATATTGAAGAGTGACACATGGGTAACAATTTCTAGTAGTTACTGAAAGAGAGCATGAACTTGTCAGTCTCTTATTCATCACCAAGGATTGACTTGCACCTCACTCTCCAAGCCATGCATGAAGTAGTTTTCAGAGACCCAAGTCTCATGGAGGAATACCTGAGGACTATCCATTATGATGTTGAGGAAACTTTACATTTGTCCAATGAGCCTTTGACACACGTATTTCCTGTGCTTACAACAGGTCTTGATGAAGATCGACATGAAGAGATCTAATTGGGAAAACAATAGTTTGTGTTCCAGGTAGATGAAGGTGAAGGATCAACTTCACTCGACCCTTTGGCCAACCATTTATATGTTCCTACAAATGTTGTCACGTGAAATATTTAGGACATAAGTGAAAATATGGACAACCCCTATCATGGGCTTATTAATATTATTCAATCCAATGGTAGCATGGAACAAGAACTAAAAATGGCTACAATAGGAAACTATTGGACTGACATAGAGATTTCAAAAACATTTAAATTACTAAAAGAATATAATGATGTATTCCCTAGAAACTGTAGTGAGATGAAAGTTTTCCACTCATCCTTGGGGAATATGCACCTCAATCTAGTTGATGGTACTGGAACAATTATAAAATGCCCTTATAAGATGAATCATAATATATGGGCATGCATCAAGTAAGAGATTAACAACATGCTACATGCTAGAGTGATCACTTCTATAGAATAATTTGAGTGGGTCAATACCATGGTGATTACTATCAAAAAGTATAGACACATATGTACTTATGTTGACTATAGAGTCTTTAATGTTTCTTGTGTAACATATCCCTTTCCAATTCCATTCTTAAAGGAGATACGTGAATTAGTTCTATTTGAGGTGTATACTTTTACAGATATCTTCTTGAGGAACCATCATGTCCACATAGCTAAAGAATACCAACCCAAGACAACATTCACAATTGAAGAGGAATAATTTGCATATACTATTATGCCCTTTGAATTGAAACATGCTCTAAAAGTGTTCTCATGAATAGCATTTAAGGCATTTAAAGAGATCATTCACAAGTTCCTCCATGTATATTTGGATGATTTAATGGTATATGGTTTGATCAAGGACCACTATTATAATCTTAAGCTCATGCTTGAGCAGTGTCAAATATTTCAAATTTCTTCAAACTTGAAGAAGTGCTAGTTTGTGAGACCTTTTTGTGTTCTATTAGGACATATTATTTGTAGGAATGACTATTAGTAGACAAAACAAAGGTATCAGTTATTTTTTACCTCTCAATGCCAATGGCTCAGTGTCAGGTCCATGGATATTTTTTCCACTTGAGGTATTATAGAAATTTCATTCATGGTTATCAAAAAATTATTACACCCTTGGAAGAACTTCTCAAATAGAATGAACATTTCATTTGGACTTATTCTTGTAAGGAGGCCTTTGACACACTTAAGGAAAATTTGGTCATAACTACTTTTCTCCAATTCAAAAGACATTAAACATTTGTCATCATAAGGTCTACCTACTTGTACTTCATCACTAAGGGGAAAGTTGACTTGGTTTTTTGGCCAAGTATAAAGATGTGGTTGATGGTATATATTCATAAATCACGTAACACCCTTATTATTTTAGAATTTAGAACTGAGGGGGTATGCCCTAGTATAAGCTAGTAAAATCTCCAATACAGATCTCTTTTAGCCCAAACATCTTGAAACCAACCTTAGATTGATTTTTACTTCATTATTTAAGTCAACTTTGCTAACATGTTAAAATTAAGTTTTAATATAACTTAATAAAACCTAGGATTACCAACTAAATAGCACTTACTTTTTAGTTCCTATATGCTCTTTAATAATTTTGTGTTGTGTTCCAAAACATGCATTGGACATAATTGGTACAAGGTTTGTGTTGTTTTTTCCAATTGGGTCAGTCACAATGATCCAATTATTTGTGTGCTTACTTTCATCTTTGCTTCAAAATCATTTTTCAAGCCATGTTTTATAACATTATTGTTTTAATTAATATATTCTCTTACATAGTATTTAGTCTTTTATTTAGTTCTCTATTTAGTAGTACATAGTTGACATGCATAAATTTGTATCCTTATCTTCTTGTCCATTTGCCTATTTAGTAATACACAGTCAACCTGCACGACTATGTATCCTCATCCCTTTATTATGTGACATTTTATTTTACAAAATTCTATCGACCCAATCCACTTTGTCCATGTTGGATGACTTTATACCTATTTTTACCTATGCTTTCCTAATCTTATATAATTTCATCAAGCACCATGAAATACCCTGTCATAATCTTCTTTAACAACCCAAATCTATTTATGCATTATATGTGGTGTTATTTTCTTTCTCTCCTTACTTCCCAAGAGGATTATCACTCTTGGAGTACTTTTTATCCTCCATCATCTTTAGATTGTGACATGTTTCAAATCACTTTACAAGATTATATTAGTGGATCAGATCAATTTCATACCTATCAGTATAATTTTCATATTAAAAAATATCACCATAATGTGTGGGAAATTGACACAAGTCTGACCAATAACCCCACATTGAATCCACCTTGTAATAACCCTCACCGTAATACCAATTTGAGGAGTCCTCATACAAACACCAATCTAGCAATTGATATCATTGATATTCTTTCACAAATCATGCAACTAATGGACATAATGAAAACATATAAGACCTCAAAAATGATGAAACTACAACATCATTTTATCAAGATGGATAATCAGGCTCTAATTCTTATTCCTCAAAACAGTCATTTTTTTATTCCTTTACCTCTTAGATATGTCACAAGGAATGTTATCAACAAACCTATCATGCATAATAGGATACTTTCAACACATACACAAGTAGAATTTATCCCCTTTCAATGTTTCAATTGATATGGGTATTATATCTCCAAATATTAAATATGATTGGATTAAAGGCCATGCATCTTTTCTTAAATGCATTTGGAAATCTTTATAAGGAGTGGATCCAAAATAATACTTTCACCACAACTAAAACCTTATTTAAAACTTTCATGGGTGAGTTATAGGAATGGTACAATCAACTTACCCAATATTCCATATGAAAAATGAGGATTTAGTCAATCCTCTAGATAAATAATTTTAACACAATGATCTTCCTAAAAAATTCCTTAACCATTTCATCAATAATAAGTCATCTCCCACTTAATCAACTCTTGATTTTATCAAATGATTGAAATCACTAGATCATAAGGCTAGTCATAACATGATCAATGAAAACTTATTTAACCTATTTATAATGGCATTAACTCCTTTGCTTCAATACAAGGTTTAAACTTTTGCTCTTCCAATAATCAATGAAGCTCTTAACCAATCGAAGGATCAAGAATTTTTGAAGAAATTGTTTGAACCTAATACCAAACTCACTAAATTATATTTTCAATATTTAATTAATATGACAATTGGCAATCCTCCTCAATCCATATTAGGAGTTTCTAAAGCTGAACATCCTTAATCCTCTCATACACAATTAACTATCAAGAAAATGAAATGATTTTTAGTGACCTCTAAACCAATCACTTATCCCAATAATCTTCCTAAATAGTATGATCCTAACCAATTTTGTAGGTTCCATGCCAACATTAGTCACTCCCAAGAAACATGTAGAGGGATTAAAAATTGTGTAATCTCTTATATGCTTGGTGATTCATTCAATCACAAAGATATGACTAAATTATATCATCAAGATTACCTTCATGCTTCTCAGAAGAAACATGTTCCCAAAGCTTCCTCTTGTAACAACCAAGAATATTTTTCCACATCTCAATTTAAATGAGCCAATAAGGATATTTATGAAATTGATGCTAACTATGATCAATATTACTTTAATTTTCTTTATGTCAATGTAGCTGAGGTCAATTATTGATGAAAACTAGCTCACAAAGATCCTACCACCAAACCTAAGAAAACATATTTAGAAGAATACATTCTCAAATATTCTACAACTACTCATTGAGATTTGTATACCAATGAGGAACTATATCCTCCTTATGAACCCCCAACTACTTCTCTTCCTAATAAAACTATTTTACTTTCTAGGCCTCATATTGGTCCTTATTCTAAAACCCATTGAAACTCCTAAGAATATCTCAACTCCATGCTTTGTAAAATTCCTCTTATGTAGTTGGTTTGTACCTTTGCTTATCATTGTTAGTTCCTCATGAGACAACTTCATGAAATTGAAAAGCCATATTATTTTTAAAAAAATAATCTTCTCATGAGCCTCAAACAACCAAATTGCATACAATTTAATCAATTTATCATTCTTCAAAATCCTCTAGAGAGTTCCTTTAAGAAGACATGATCAATGATGAGATCCTCTTTTTAGCCAATGATCCACCCATATTCAAATAAATATCCATTAATACAACCCTCATTTTTAAAATATTAATATACAAAGGGTATGGTATTAATGTGACATCTCTATGGGTCATCCAACAACTTGGATATACTAAAGATAATCTTAAACAAACTCACCTAACATGTCATGGATTTTTAAAAACTAATAAAAATTCACTTGGTTGTCTTTAGATGCATATTACTATTGGACTTAAGACTATATGAAACAAGGCCATGGTCCTTGATTTACCTTTATCTTAACACATACTCTTAAGATGCCAATGAAATAATAGAATGAGGGCTATCACCTCTTTCAACAAGAAATGTATCAAGTTTATTAATGATGATAAAAGTTATAAACATGAAGTTGATCCTAACCCTTGGAGAATTCATCTTCTAAATACCAAATCTTAATATTAGATTCAAACCATTATGAAGATCAATAGTGTTCCCTTACCTAAATTCATCAACATGAATACAGATTTACATGTCATTCTTGTTGATTATGATGGTGATGAGCCTAATGAAATTTAAAATACCTATAACACTACCAAGATACATCCTTACATATGGGAGTGGATAAATCCATCTTTATTTCATCATGTTCTCACCATCCCTCTCATTTATGAGATCATTAATATCCCCCCTCTATGTAATTCTCATGAAGCATCTTACAAATAATATGACTTCACATACAATGATTATGGAATGGATAAACTATTTCAATATCCCTTAATCATGTCTCCAAATAAATTTAGTGATTTAGGCATCTCCAATTTTGAGTTTCCTCCGAAATCATAAACATGTACAATTTATCCAAATTATGATGATTATTATATCATGTTCCAAGATCAGTTATGGTACTTGGATGTTCAACATTATTTGAAAACTCTAGCTTAAATAAATTCTTTTAATTTTGATATTCATACCATTTCCATAGATTTTGAATTAGCATCTAAATGTCATGTATGTCCTTTTAATTCTTCACTTCTCACTACTCCTTTGGTGGTAGAACAAATATTACCCTCTTAACCTCCATAATTTACACATTTTTATACCTCCTACTAAACCAATCATTATTTTTTAGCCTCTAACCATTCATAATACTAAAAAAAAAACTAATTGAATTAGATAAATCTTCTCATTCATTCCACCTAATCCCAACATTAGACTATATTCTAAGGCCACAAATGTACACCAAGTACATTTAAAATATGACCACCATGGTAATAAAAATATTGATCTTGAAGGAGATGTGGAGTACTAGGGTCCCCTTCCCACTTTTCCTAGAGATGAAGCCATCCATGGATTGATTCATTCCCACGAACCTCAACTCCCTTAGAAACATCATAAACTATGTAATTTCAAGAAAAAATCTCCTCGTTTAAACAACTTCATCTCTAGTATTGATCCTATAAAAAATCTCGTTCCCTGTATACCTAACACACCATATCATTTCAAATATGGAAATTCTATACTTATCGAGGAATTGATAGGAATTGAATTAACATTGGAATCATAAGTGATATTAGGGGATATTAAAAAAAATTTACATATAGATCATTCTAAGGGGAAGAAGTGAATTCAACTATTTCAATATTTGCAACATGGGAAGGAGAAAAAGAATCATTAATTTTGGATGAAACTAAAGAATATATGCATGCAATAGTTTGACTTTCAATATTATGAATGCTACCATTTTGAATATCTAATTTCTCATCCTTGTGCAAGGGTTTAATATAATGCATCATTGGTGACTATTTAAACCCTTAATCATTAGAAAGATAATAAGTAGTTGAGCTAGGCTTCTCATACCCAAGATTCATATCATCACACATAGAACCATATCAATAGTTATCATTATCATTTCCTTATTCATTTGTACTTACATTTTCATCATTAGTTTGTTCATTATCGTAGTTGTAATAAAAACAAAGGGTTGGTTTATTTTTTTGATAGTCTATTAGATCTTCAGATGTAATACATTGATCATCATGAATATTTAAAAAATGATTGAAAGGGTAGGGATATATGGGCCCCTTAATGAAAGAATATAGAAGGATTTTAACTTCAAAGAAAATCACAAAGTAAAAAACCACCAAGACAAATGTAAAATGATAACTAAACATTATGAAATTAGGCCCATGCATGAAACAAAAAATTATATCCCAACATAAATACATGAAATTAAAATGAATTTGGAGGAGAAAACCCTATATGAAAACTAGGGATTTTACTCAACAAATAGAGGATGGATTCACCAAATGTTTGATACTTTTTTGAAAGTAGAAGAAGACATAAAATTAAATAAATTTTTTTTGAGTGTACTATGGTAATATTTAAATATATGTAATATAAAATAGTACTTTAACAATACAATTCATTTAATCATGTGAAATTAATCTAATAATTATTGTACAACTACATAACTAAAGGA
Source organism: Torreya grandis (assembly GCA_037957365.1). Taxonomy (NCBI): domain Eukaryota; kingdom Viridiplantae; phylum Streptophyta; class Pinopsida; order Cupressales; family Taxaceae; genus Torreya; species Torreya grandis. The sequence continues at coordinate 576,900 of JARHVA010007280.1, read as the reverse complement.
TGAGAGAGAGCATATCTTGTTTGATGTTCTATTTTGGAATATGAAAATGATCAAGAATCATCACAAGACTATTTTATAAGTTTGGGTTTTATTCATTCTACACATTGAATTACATAACCCATGGACACTTGCATCCACCATGGATACTTGAATTCATGCTAACATCCTAATCTTGATGGAAGTGTCCATACCAAAATATATACCCTTTTCCAAATATGTCTATTGGGTTTCTCTAGTTTTTTATATCTTTCCACTAATGTATTCAAATCAATTACATGTGTTGTTGATATAAATTTATTAATCAAAATCTTAGGATCACTATTATTTACACTTTAATGATGCCCTTAAAAATGGTGTTAGTGGGCACATGTTGTCCAACTGCCCCACAAAATGTTATATCAAAGATAAATTCCTACATAGCCAATACTCTTAAGAGGGACTCATAATTATATAATTTTCCCTAAGTGTTGGCTTCTATGTGAATCATGCAATTTTTGAAGATCAAGAACTTGAAAAATTAGAGTTTTGGATTGTTACTTATTATTTGAGACCTTTTTTTGTGTGGTCCATATCATTGACATGAAAGTAGGTAATCTTTCTTTATCAAGTGATGTATTGAATGTTTTTCATAATTTTCCTTAGTTTGTACGAGGTGTACATATCAAATGAATGAGGATTGGTGTTTTATTTATACCAATCCCTTTGCATAAATAACTCACATTAAAGCACTAAGGATAACTATTAGGAAATCTATTATTTTCAAATTAGATGAATTTTAGGTAACTTGAAACTTTCATCAGAGCAAAACACATGTGTTGACATAGGGTTCTATCTAGTATATAAGTGTCCAAGGAGCACAAAAGTATGTACATGCTAAAAACATGAAGATGCATAAGATAAGTATGTTTTAAGCATTCTGGGAAAGATATAAGGGTTGGGTCATTAATATAAGATTGGTCGGATAAAGAGATAGGCCAAGAGGATTAAGAGAGTGGAGACATGATCCTTATGAAAGAAATAAATGTATAGAATGGAGAAGATCTCCCATGGTCTAATTTTTTCAAGTTGACAAGACTGATGTGTTATATAATTCATAAATATCATCTACACAAATGAATATTATTGTTATATCCTGATATTACATTAGGAATCTTGTTAGATTATCCATGCATATCCATAGAAGACAAATTTAGATTTAGATTTTTTTAATTAAGCTTGGATATATATATTGTGTCTACATTATCGTGTTGTTATGAGTTACCTATAAGTACATGTTTACTTTATGATCATGTTGATTTACCAAATTAGATATTTTTATTATGAATATATATCCTGACTGTTATGGTCTAACTACATGTCTTGTTGTGAGGCTTACACAGGAGAATCCATACTTCAAAATGTGATAGAGGGAGAATATCATTAGATAGAGTGATGTATATATAGATGTTGAAGGATGTAAGAGAAATTGATCAATACCCTGTACACACCACCTTAGTAAGAACACATATAGCATATAATAAGTGGTTAGCATAATGTGTCTGATGTTACCTAAAATAGATTGTTGTATGCTCATGTTTTGTTGATGTTAACATGTTTTTTATAATTAATTAATTTAGATAATTGATTGAACATGTTAGCTATGTGTATGTCATGATATTATGTTCTATAATAGTAATGTTGTTAATAACATAAATCTACAAGATATAACATAGTGATAACATGGTACTCATATTGATGATGGGTTTAGTAAGAAAAAATATATATTTAACTACATTTTCATTAGTCCTATCATCTTTAAGTTATTATTGTTAATTAGTTGTATTAAAAAATTACTTATTATTCAATTATTTGAAAATATTAAAGTAGAACATAAAGCATATTAAAGAAAAAATAAAGTCAT
>JARHVA010007280.1:522500-555000 GCA_037957365.1 Torreya grandis | reverse complement strand
CACTGAATTAGAAGTTATGAAATTGAGTAATGTACAACTCTACAATGGATATCAGATAGATTATATGTTAAGGTACTATCCATATTATATCACCACCAACACTAACTCTACCACTTCCACCGAGGTAGTCTCCTACCAAAGCTAAATGCCCTAGAGGAGAACTAACATCTTCTCCACCAAAGCAACCCTCAGTTTTCCTTCAGTAGGATGACACCACTATGAGTAATATATCTCTAATTACATAAATAGCATAGATCTTACTGACACCTAAGGAGATAAACACCATGGATAAAAAGCCTATGGCATACAATGATACTTATGATGATGATCTTGAGGCATTTGATTATTTACATGATCCCTTCATCCATCTCTATCCCGAACAAGCTCCATCCTTGAACCCTTTAGCCCCTCCAACTTACTCTTTTACATAATTATTTACATATTGCTTTAGTCACCTAATTGCAAATAGTTTCTCTTTACTTATTGTACATAATTTTTTATTTTAATTATACATAATTTCTCAGCTAACTTATACATAGTTTCTTTTTGCTTTATTATACATAGTTTACTTATGATTACTTGTACATATCTTATTTCAAAATACTAAAAACAATATAATATTTCAAAATTCCAAAACTAATACAATATTTCAAAATACCAAAAACAATATTACATGTTGAAATACAAAAACATTGAAATAAGTCAAAAATGCCAAAAACTTTTCAATTATGTGTATTATCCACGCTAGACTTACATTTTTCTATTCTATGCTCTTGTTTATCAATTTATATACATTACCATACTTCACTTGATCCTCTTTAAGTGTGTGTAGTGACGCCCATATCCTTGATTACTTCACTATACCCATTTAGGGGGTATCCTACTTTTACATTAGAGACATATATAGACATATCTACCCACTAGGAGGATATTCTACATGACTACACCATCCAAATTATGTCATTCCTATTCCGCACACTCTATTTATCATGTTGACATGGATTACATACTAACTTAGATATATTATTCTATTGATAGTCACTAGTATATAAGACTTTTATATTTCTTAGCATCTACCTAGTCTTGTGCTACATGTTTTGCATACTTTCACTTCTTGATTTGATTACTTAGATGCGATTTTATTTCCAACATTGACATGCATTTATTTCTTGCTTTGAGTAGCTAGATGTGATTACAATTCTTTATTCTTGTTTTATTACTTGTGTGTGTATTAGCACATTTTCCAATGTCTTTTACTTGTATAATTATATGTGATTTTGGCCCTCATACCAATCTTCCTTGCTTGCAATTGTATGTGTATTTGGGCATTGGAACATGCCTTGTATTCTTGCTTTCCTATTCTAATTGACATGTGTCAATATCTCTTGTTTACTCAACCCTTTTAGCCTCTTTTGTATGCTTCTTGTTTCTTGCCTTGTATGATTGTTTGCTTTTTTTCTTCTTAGTTTTTTTAAATGCCATGATCCACATCATGCATTATCTTGATTTGTTGGATGACATGATTGACATCATGCTTCATCCCTCCTTAATAACTAACCATATTTCTAATTTTAGTTTAGTATACTACACATGTTATTACATTGTTACATCTATCTAGGCATTCCCCTATTGATCTAACAATCTTCAATACAAACTATGATATATCTTGAAACATCTTATAGATTATCATTCCTATATCATGTATTTTATACAATAACACACTTATAGGGCTATTTCTTCTGAGGGTAGTCATTGAAAGGTTTTCATTCCTACTCTCATAAGAGGGGGACAATAAATAGGGGTTTTGTCATAGAGATCAAAGCCTTCTACAAGTCAAAAGTCAATTTTTAGAACACTCAAAACAATAATCAAAGTTCAAAAGACATAAAATAGACCAAAAATATAGTGACAAATATAGAATAGTCATCAAAAATAGTAAAGGAAAAGAGAGTTGAAATTGAGCAATAGTGTTTGACACCAAAGTGCCCAATTTTTTATCCTCCCATCCAAATAGTTGAAAACCCAAAATTTTCAAAAATAGATAGAAAGGTAAGGTCAATTATAGTTTTTCAGCTATAGTTCAGTTCAAGTTGGGTAGTTTGAATAAAATTTTACTCAGATTATCTAGGTATAAGGATCATCACATGTGACATGATGGCTCTCACTTTTAGTTTAAAATTTAACAGTAGATATAACTTCCAAATCAAAATCCATGATATAGACAACAATGATAGGGGGTAATGTGCATGGTATATTTGCCTTATTTTATTTCTTATTCATTCTATTACCTAGGTATTCCCAATATTTGTATGCCTTATTTCATCTGTAAGTGGTTAACATAATTTTAGATTGGATTTCATATAAGCCTAGTTCTCAGTTTTAGAGTGGATTTCATACAAACCTAATCTCCAATTTCAAGTGCCCAAGGTTAGCCTAGTTTTCAATACACATTCAACTATCTATGCCACAATGTTAGACTACATAGCATTCATATGCTTCATGAACCATCTCATATGACACACATACATACTAGTATAAATTCATAGTTCACACTTAGTGGGCAATGATGAAGTCAAAGGATTAGTTAGCCTTTGTATTTTTGAGACACTTCCTCAGAGGGAATGGATATATAGTCTAAACATTGATTAACACAAGCATGATCACATAGCCTTACCACTTAGTGGGTGATAATGGAGCAAAAGGGATATCTTTTTTATTCTTCAACCACCCTTGGGGAATTGACCACTCCACTCAATTCACAATATATATCTTGGTACAACACATACGTAATATCACTAAAAAAAATCAACATCACAACATATTTAAACTTCACTCTGTGTTCTCTCTATGCACAATCAACATCACACATCTTCATGGGCTTCACCCTTATAGGTATGTTTAGGTATGCTTTCTACTTTTTCTTTATCCTAGTAATTTTCTTTGATACATTATTATCACAAATGGGAGGAAAATGTAGTCATATAAAATGTCCAAATAGGTAGTTTGAGTGTGCCTTGCAAGACCCCATCCATAGGTCCTTTTAACATGCTCTTATGACCCTTCTAGACACTAATTTGATCATTACTAGTCACTAAGAACCTTCTAAACCCTAATTCAACTTCAACTAGACAATATTCCCTTTACCAATTCTATTCCCCAATTCTTGAGCCTGTAGAATAGAAGCACCCCATTTAGACTATTGCATTGAGTACCAAAGTGTCCCATTTTCAGCACTCCTATCCTTTTACACTTTGAGACCCAATGGTCATTTTCATCTAGTACTTATCCTTAATTATGTCAGCTTAGCATGAAGACATATGACCCATGACAAATAGTTCCCTATAAAATCTTGCTCAAAGTTCATTTACAAGGGAGGTGATAAAACTTACAAAGTAAGCAAGAGTACAAACAAAGCACTAACGTAAACTTACATATTCTCTATATACAGTCACCTAACATAGTTTCACAGATACTCAAACCATCATACTATTCCCTAGCCACCTCAAACACTATTAATTTGGCATTTAAAAAAATCCCTCCTTCAAATCACCATGAAGGAATGCAGCCTTCAGATCTAGGTGCTCTAAGTGCAATTCTTCTACTGCCACTATCCCATGAACAGTCCTAATAGAAGTCATCTTTACCACTAGAGAAAACATCTCATTGAAATCAATTCCCTTCTTCTGTGAAAATCCCTTTACCACCAACTAGGCCTTGTACCTTTTATTGCCTCCATCATCTTCTTTAACTCTATACTCCCACTTATTATATAATACTCTTTTACCTTCAGGTGGGGTTACCAAATCCTAAGTCTAATTTTTCATGGGAGACTGATGTTCCTCATCCATTGCTTGGTCCCACTTCTTCACATCTACCTACATTTCTTTGTCAAAGGACTCTAGATCTATATTTTCAATGAGTAATAAATAATTAAGAGATGGATAAAATTTTTTAGGTTCCCTTCTTACCCTAGAAGACCTTATCACCGTAAGAGTTTTGTGTTCTTTTGGAGTAGGTGCCTGAACTGGTTACTTGGACACTTTATCATTTGTAATGTCCTCCAATACTATGTACTCTTTTCTATAATATTCTTTATTATCGTGTAACTACTATTTATACATGAATTTTTTTTAAATACAAAATCCCTAGACCTAAATATTTTCTTGTCCTTAAGAGTCCAATTCCTAAACCTAAAGTCATCCTCACCATAACCAATAAAGGTGCATTTTTTAGACTTAGCCTCTAACATGGTCCTATCATCATTATGAATATGAATCAAGACTTCACAACCAAATATTTATATAAATGAATAATCAACCTTCTTACCAGACCAAGCTTCCTCAGGTATGCCTCCATCCAAAGTAGATAAAGGACCTCTATTTATCAAATATACAACTGTGTTTACTGTTTCTACCCAAAATTCAAGGGGCAGTCCTACATGTAACCTCATTCTCTTAGCATGCTCAATGATAGTCCTATTCATCATTTTTGACACTCCATTCTATTGTGGGGCTATTGGGACCATCCTCCATTTATGAATTTAATTCCTTGAATAGTAATAAAAAAACACATTATTGTAATATTTCTGACCATTATCTAACTTGAGACATTTTAACTTAAGACCTATTTCATTCTCAACCAAGGCTTTCCATCTTTTAAACATATCAAACACATCACATTTTCTCCTAATTTCATGCACCAAAAGTTTCATACTTACATCATCAATAAAAATGACATAATAAGATGACCCACCAATAAAAGATACATGAGCTGGCCCCCATACATCTAAATGAACCAACTCCAACTTATTCTCCTTCCTCATAGGTCCAACCTTGTGAAATTTACCCTTTTTTTTCATACATAAAATCTAAAAAAATCTAAATCGAATCCTTTCAATCTAGATATCAGATCCTTCAAAATTTGAATATCCCTTTGGCTCATGTGAATGAGCCTATTGTGCCACAAAGTTGCATCTATATCTGTACTAACTAAATTATAATAATTAGCACTACATGATAAATACATGGTACCAACCTTATTACCTCTAGCTACCACAAGATCACCCTTGGTCACCTTCCAAAATTTGTTGTGAATGTCACCATATAGCTTTCAATGCTTATTTGTCCTAAGAATACCAAATTTTAACTCAACTTAGGCACATGTCTGACATACTTTAGTAGCCAAGTGTTCTTATTTTAAAGCTTGATCTGAACACTTCCTTTTCCTACTATGCTTCAACTCTCATCATCACCAAAGTAAACATGCCCAAAATCCCCTTGAACATAGTCAATAAAATAATTCTTATATGGTGTAGCATGAAAATAAGCCCCTCAAGCTAGAACCTGAGACTCAATAATATTGTCAATGGAGATAATTAATGCATCCTAGCAAACATTACCTATTTCCACATTCATGTTCTTGGTGTCTTTCTAATTTTTGTTCTTGTTCTAGATAGACCACCAATCCTCCTTTACATGCCTAGACTTTCCACAATGTTAACATACCATCCTGGCCCATGATTTTGACCTTCCAAGACCATTTGATATTCCATGTTTTCCTTTTCATCTAAACTTTTATCTCCCTCTACTCTCCACTACCAAAGTATCACATGATGTAGAAGTCTCCCTAAAGCTTTTTCATCACATTTCCTCACTAAGGATTACTCCTATGACATCCTCAAAATTCAACTTGGCATTATTATAGATTGAGTTGCTCATATCCATTACAAAGCTATTCCAACTCTCTAGTAAGGAACACAAACTATGTAAATCTCTAACTTCATCATCAAAATCTAATTTTATAGAATTCAATATACTCACAATCATATTGAATTCATTCCAATGATCAACAACTAAACCATTTTCAAATATCTTCATATTAAATAAATTTTTCCTTAAAAATATTTTATTAGAAGAAAAGGGTTTCTCATATAACATTCCTAATGAATTTATATGTATTCAAGATCTTGTATGTATTGTTGCACCATTAATGTTGAAGGCTACAATGTAAGCAAGAATGATAAATGATAAATGATAAATGATATTTATTATGACTCTCATGTTGTTAGCCAAGAATGAAATGACAATAACTAATAACATTTAGTACAAACTAATGTTAATTTATTAATTAAGAATGATATATTACAATAAAATATAGTCAGGACTGTGACCATTCATTTCATATTCTAAGTACAATCTTGAGCTTCTTAAAAACACTATCTATCTACCACTATGAGATTAAAAAACTCTCCTATAATTAGTCATAGGAAATTATTAATAGTATATTATAATAATATTATATCCCCTCTTAATATGTAGTGGTCATTTGAGGAATATTTTACTACTCTACTATTTGTTCAATGACAATATTCCTCTTAATATGTAGTTGTCAATGTATTTGTTCAATACTCTACATTATGATAATGTATTTATTTTTTACTACCATCTTTCACATAATTTCAAATCAAGTGAAAAGCTGTGTTGATTTGTTTAGTTAAGTAGGTGTGTTGTTAACCATAAGAGGTGCGAACAAAACCTACTTTTCCTTCAAATCTAAAATACTACTAATAAGACACAAAATTTCTATTGTTTCATCTGAATATTCCATGATTTTTTTTTTAAAAAATATATCAACATTGATTGCTTATTTGACTTACAACTGAAAGTTGTTGTTAGGAATAAATACAGAAATCGATGCAAAATAATTTCATACAATTGTAATAATAAATATAAATAGAGAAGCATAAATAAAAATAATAATAATGCATAATAAGAAGACTAAATTTAATGTGGTTCACCTAATGTGGGATATATCCACCAAGAAACACTTGCTCATATTTTATTATAAGCCACTAGAGTAAAATCACTCTCATTCTCTCTTCACAATTAGAATCCAAAAATATTATTTGGACCTATGCTCAATAAACCCCCCTAAATTTTCACCTAAATTTTTACACTCTATTCTTCCTTCTCAAAACCCTAATTTTCATGATGTATTACTGACAAAATATCCATCAATACATACTACACCAACAAAGTGGTATTGTGAAATTATTGGTACCAAAACCATGGGTAGAATCAACCCAAAAATGGTTTCCCATTAAAAGTGGTCTAGAAAATGTGCATATAGAGTGTACAGTACATTTAAAATGTAGAGTATTTAAAAATACCTTGTAATTTATAAATAGTCTCCACAACACAACAATTGTTTGAAAATTTATTTGAAAACATGAATTAGATTTACCATCTTTATAATTACCAGCATAGTCAAAATGCTAATATCTAACCAATTTGAAGTCTCCTACCTTGAAGTATTTGAGCTCATATCTTTTTGTTCTTTTTACATATCAAATGATTATTTTACTAATACCTAGTGAAATTTGTATACACATAAAATTAGCAACAACTGGCCTTCAATCAGACTTCTTACTGATTCATACTAAACATTACAAATTAAGACTATGAATCACTGAACATCCAAAATTTAGTCGTGCATCATTCATCAAAGCTTATAATCACATTTAGGTATCTCTATTTAGGATAATATAACATATTCAATAATAACCTCTCATGGATTTACCCCTGAACACCTTGTGGCATCACAACTATCAATTTGGCATATTGACCTATTAAGTAGGGCACTTACACACTTAATTAAATATTGAAAGAGCTAAAAGGATAATAAAAATTAATTAAATAATATTAAATCCCTATTTGAATTATCCATTTGATATTAGAAAATACATAAAAGATAAATTCCAAAAATCAAAATATCTTAGACTTTCATCATTATCTTTATGAGTTGTCAAAATATCTCAAAATATCCTAACATGCCTATGTTGAGAACTATGACTAGTAGCTAAAATTCATAATTGCATAAAATTTTTTAACTCAACTATAGTTAATCTCAACTCAACCTTCTAATTTTAGAACTGTGACTAGTAACTAAAATTCATAATTGCATGACAACTTTTAACTCAACTCAAACCTAACTCACCTTGGGTGTGAGTTAATTTCTAACTTGAAATAAATACAAATCCATACCCATTAATTTACAAGATTAGATATTGTATATTTTTATATATAGGATTTGTTCCATAAGCCTCATACATTTAATGTTACCATGCCAAAATCTTAAGCCAAGTAATAACAACCAAGTGAAGGTGTCATGGATAGAAGGAGCCAACAAGCTTGACTTGGCAATTTATTTTTATACACAATCCAAGCAAGCCACTCAATAAGGAATTTGAAACTCCCAAGGAAGGTAAAGGATTTCATGTCTTTTATGTTTTTGTTGTGCTTTCATCTAGTCTTTGCTACCTAAGATCTCCCTAGAGTATAGGCTAGAGGTGTCTAGATTTAGTGTTTTTATTTGGATTTGATTTTATCTTACAAACACAATACTAACCTGCCCTCTACGGATTCCAATGTTCACACTATTTGTGATATAATCCAAATCATATAATACATAGAGTAATAAGACAATGAAATAATTTTTTTCCTTGCTCATTCGAATGAGCATCTCTCTACTCACAAGTTGCCTAAATTCATCTTTCTCCATTCTACCACTTTGTCATCATATTCCATATCATCTTTGTCACTATTAGGGTACATTGATTATAACCACCATTATGAAAATCATTTTACATCATCCCACTTGCATTAGCAGTGATTATAATTACCTATGGTCAAATCATTGTGTTTCCATCTATTTGAAGGTTGATGATTATAACTTGTTATGGGAAAATCATTATTACTCCTCTTTCTAAGTATGTTTTCATTATGATAATGCTTATAAGCACCTTTGGGCAAACCATTATATCTATTCACCCAATAGGGTCATGTTTTTATCCTACACATAATTATAACCACCTATGGTCAAATCATTATTTTCCTTATAGGTGATTATAAATGTATGTGGGAAAAACATCTTATTTATCTGCCCTAACTATGACAGCTCCATGTGCCACTGATTATAATTGCCTATGGTCAAATTAGTCCCTTCCAACCCATTTCATCTTCTTAGTCTAATTTTTTCCACCTTTCCAAGGACCAATTTCTAACCCATTTTCCAACCTCTCCCTTAATGGGGCATCTATAGCTCATTCATTACCATTTATGTAGTGTGCATATAAGACCTTTTATTTCTTTAAGAATAAGTTACTATACCTATAGCTTGCAACACCTTCCAAAATAAGGGTAAACTATAAACACCTAAAATTTGGCACAACTAACCTCTTATCAGACTTCATACTGATTCCTACCAAATTTTTAAAATTAATCCTAAGAATCATTAAATATCCAAAATTTGGTCATGCATAATTCATCAAAGCTCAGAATCATATTGATTCATCCCTATTTGATGTAATATCCCATATACAATAATAACATCTCATGGATTTACCTCCAATGATGTAGAAGCATCTTCATGTTATGAAAGTGTTTTCATTTGTTTTGTTGAGTTTAACTTGTTTAGTCTTGCTTTGTTTGATTTCCCTCCAAAAACTATAGTGTTTAAATTTTCAAATTTGCTAATATGTCTATTTAGGTTGTAATAAGGCCTAAAACATGTCTCAAGGTCAAGATTATATAGATGTGCATCCAAGATAGTTTTAGAGATCATATTCCATGTAATCTTAGGTTTTTTGCGTGTGACTTAGGTTTGTTGCAATCTTATTTATTTGGAAAAGTTGTTAGTTTCATTCTTAGAGTTAGTTATGTAAGGTCTAGGAATAGAGATTTGATGTCTAAGTTGAGTTTTTCAGTTTTGGATGAGTGATTCCTTTGCCCAAAATAGATTTAATATGATTGTTTGGATGTGAAATAAAAAATATAGAACGTTGAAGGATATTTTGAGGTGGTTTTGTCAATGTTTTCCTTCATGACTGTGACTGCTCCTAGGCAAGGAAACAATCTCCATTATGACAGTCAATGTTTATGGATCATGTCACCCACTGTGAGTGCTTGGGACTTTAGATTAGTTTGAAACAAGGTGAATACAATATTTTTTAAGTCTTGAACTTTCATAGTTTACCCTGAACAACTAATTCTCTCTTGACTAGCCCAAAACTAGGGCTTTCTCGTACAGAGAATTTGTATTATAAAAAATTGAGATTCTTTGTAATTTTTTATCTCCTTAGGTATAATTTCTATGTTTTAAGTTTCAAAATATAACTCAATGGTTAAAGCCTTGTAATAACCTTAAACTTATTTTAGCCCTTGTAGGCCTAACAAAATTGAGACAGAGGGTTTGCTCATAGTTTAGGGTGAAAAATTGTTATGTTTTAGATTGGAATAGTCTTAATATTTAATTTAACACCAATTTTATGAGTCTAAAGTGTTAATTTGACCCTGTTCTCCATATACCCTCTCAAATAGGGCTCTTGTAAGGCTAATTATGCCTAACACAATGCATGACTAGGCCAGTCTATATAAAACAACACTAGGTGAATATTGGATATGATGTATAAGCCTTTAATGGGTATCTAAATCATGTTTAATTTTGGTGTTATTTCTAAATTGGAGAAAGTTATGTGGAAAAATTAGTCAAAATAGGGCTACAAGCCCTTAAGATTATCCACAAGGTCAATAAGGTCTTATGACCTAATGTACTCATTTTAAGCAATCTAGTGGGTTTGTATAGGTATAATTAGTGTATTTAAGTTTAATGCAAGGTGTTTATATTATTATATGCATCATTTGAGTTTATCTTTATAGTTTGATGTTTCATTCCAAGTTTAAGTGTCTATGTTCTTATTTGTGTAATAGCCAAGCATGAATTTTGGTGCTAAGTCATGTGTCTTGGCCAGTCTAGGAGTCAATTGAGGTGTATATAGGTGACCTTAGGGTGCACCAAATTTGGTATCAGATTAAAATGGATTTTTCTCAATCTAAGATCCATGTCAGAGAGGAAGATAATGTGATTTGTGAGAAAGAGGCAAGATGGCCATGAGAGTAAGGAACAAAGGTAGAGCTGGAGGAAGGAGACCATCAAGTAAGATGGTGATAGTAGAAGAATTTAGGAACCTATGTGCTAGATTTCAGGACCTAGAGATGGCTTAAAGAAGAGGTGCTGACATGAGTGATGTCAGTGATAGAGAGGAAGAATAACCAAAGGAAGAATTGGTTGTAGAAGATGACAAGAAAGCAAAAAAGGGTTTGATTAGAGCCATTATGAGGGTTAATGGAAAGACAAAAATGGATATTCCAATGTATGAAGTAAACATAAATGTAGAAGAATTCATTAATTGGATCAATGCATTAGACAAGTATTTTGAATATGAAGTAATAGAGGAAGATGACAAGAAGCTCAAGTTTGATATAACTAGATTGAATTGCCATGCATCCCTATGGTGGGATGGAATACAAGAGAAAAGAAGGATAAAAGTCAAGCCAAAGATCAAGAGATGGGATATAACAGTATAAAAAATGAAATATGAATGTATACCCTTAAATTATGAAGCAAATATTTTCAGCCAATTATAAACTTTAAAACAAAAGGACGCGACTGTAAAGGAATACACTAAAGAGTTATATTGTCTAACTATAAGATCAAGACAAAATGAATACATCACAAGATAAGGCTAGTAACTCAAAAATTTCAAGAGGTAGCTATACAACAAGAGGAATGAGGCAATATCAAGGCTACCAAAGAGGAAGAGAAAGATTTATGGACAAATGTTTCTAGTAAAGTAGGTATGCAGGCCATAAAGCATATGAGTGTCCAGAGAAAACATATAATAGTGATGAAAGAGGAGTACATGCATCCCAAGGTGAATAAGAAGATGAAGGACCAGCATCAATTCATGAAGATGTACCATAAGAAGGTGAGTCTCTTTTAATGAAAATAATCTTGTTGAAGCCTGATAAACAAATTGTGGAACCACCAAAAAGGAAAAATTTGTTTAGGATAACATGCAAGAGAAAGGGAATGTTTTTAAAAGTCATTATAGATATTGAAATTATAGACAGTCATGTATCAATTTAGATGGTGGAGAAACTAGGCTTGAAGAAGGAGGTGCATCCTACACCTTATCAAGTCTCTTGGCTACAAAAAGGACACAAACTCTTAGTAAGTGAACAATGTAAAGTGGATTATTAGATAGGAACATATAGATATCATATTTTATGTGATGTTATGCCCATGGATGCATGCCATATATTGTTTGGAAGGCCTTGGTAATTTGACAAGAAGGCCATGCATGATGGAAGACCCAATACATACAAATTTTAGATGGATGGGATCAAACACACATTCACACCATTGAAATAAGAGGATTATATTATTTTAGGACAAAAATATAAGGTTATGATCATGATTGGTAAGGATTTTCTATTTCAAATGAAGAAAGAAGAGGTAAACTTTACTATGATTGGTAAGCCAAGAAGTGTAGTCACTAGTACTATGTTGATTGATTTGCCTCTACAAATCTAGAATATGTTGAATGAGTAAATTGATATTGTGTTATATGATTTTCCTAATGAGTTACCACCATTGAGAATCATCATCCATCACATATACTTGATTCCAAGAGAAAATCTTCCAAATAAGGATGCATACAGGTTAAGACCAAGGGAAAATGAAGAGATCAAGAATCAAGTCCAAGAATTATTGAACAAAGCATTTGTAAGAGAGAGTATAAGTCCTTAATATATTACCACATTGTTGATTCCTAACAATGATATAAGTTTAATTATGTGTATAGACTCCAGAACAGTTAATAAGATCACTATCAGGTATAGATTCCTATTGCCTAGAATTGATGATTTATTTGATTCTTTGAGTGGAGATGCATATTTTTCATAGATAGACTTGAAAATTGGATACCAAAATTTTTTATAAGATAATGGGATGAATGGAAAATATCCATCAAGATTAATCATGGACTCTATGAGTGGTTAGTCATATCATTTGGGCTAACCAATGCACCAAGCACCTTCATGAGGCTAATGAATGAAGTGCTCAAGGAATTCACTGTTAAGTTTGTGATAGTATATTTGGATGATATATTTGTGTTTAATAATAACAAGGAAGATCATTTGAAACATTTGAGGATGGTATTGAGTAAACTACATGAAGAAAAATTTCTAATGAATGTGAAAAAATACAGTTTCATGAGGGCAAAATTGATTTACTTAGGATTTTTTATTTCAAATAAAGGTTTGAATATGGATAAGGAGAAGATAAAATCCATAATTTAGTGGCCTACACCCAGGATCACCTTTGAGGTAAGAATATTTCATGATTTGGCTAGCTTTTATAGGAAATTCATAACGAATTTTAGTGGAATTGTTGCTCTAATGACAGACACAATAAAGGGTGATAAGAGAAGCATTTTTTATAATAAGGATACTAATAAGAGTTTTATATTGTTTAAAAATAAGGTAATTGAAAAACCAATTTTAACCTTGCCTGATTTCATTAAACTATTTCAAGTGGAATGTGATGCTAGTGGAACTACCATAGGTGTTATTTTAAGTCAAGATGGGAAACCCATAGCATATTTTAGTGATAAATTAAGTGATGATAAGAAGATATATTCATCATATGATAAATAGTTATATGATCTTGTCTAATCCTTTAACAAATGGTTGCACTATCTTTTGCCTAAAGAGTTTGTTTCATTCACTGACAACTATGCTTTGTAGTTCATTAGCAATCAAAATAAGTTGATTCAAAGGTATGTTAAATGTATTAAATTATTTAAAAGTTTCAAATTCACTATTAATCATAATAAATGAAAATATAACAAGGTTATAGATGAGGTAAGAAGGGAGAATCTAATCATGCAAGAATCTCATGTAAGCATCTTAGGATTTGAAGAGTTAAAAGAAATGTATGAAGAAGACCCAAACTTCAAGGAAGCATATGAATCTTGTATAAATATAGTATGTGATGATAGGAGTATTTGGATATACTTCATGATCCAAGAAGGTCTTTTATTCAAGGAAATCCAACTTTTCATACCCAAGAGCTCCATGATAGAGAATTTGTTTAAAGAGAAGCATAGTGGCAGCTTAGCAGGACATTTTGGGCAGAATAAGACACTATCACAATTGAGTGCTCATTAATATTGGCCAATTATGAATGTTTATGTCAATAATTTTTTTAAGAGGTGTAATATATGCCAAAATGCAAGTTTGTAGCAACCACTACCCATTCGATATAGGCCTTGGGATTTAATAAGTATGGACTTTGTACTTTGTTTGCCAATAACTCAAAAAGGTCAAGATTATATATTTTAAGTGGTTGATAGGTTATCAATGATGGCTCACTTAATTCCATGTTCAAAAACAATTTATGCTACTAAAAAATCCAATCTATTCTTTTAACAAGTTGTGAGATTGTATGGGCTCCCTAGGAGCATTATTTTTGATAGGGACACTAAGTTTGTTAGGCACTTTTGGAGGACCTTGTGTAAGACGTTGGGGAAAATTTTGAGATTTAGCTTAGCTTACCATCCATAAGCTAATGGTCAGATAAATTTTTTAACATGAGCCTTGAAAATATCTTGAGGAATTTGGTAAGTATGCATCCAAAATAATGGAATCTTACATTAGCTAAAGCTTAATTTTCATATAATGATTCTCCTAATAGAAGAATAGGAATCATTCCATTCCAAATATTATATGGAATGCATACTAGAGGTTTATATGAACTAAGATATCGAGGCAAGATGGAATCTAGAAGCGCTAATGTAGAAGAGTTTACCAATGCAATGCAAAACTTACATGAACAAGTGAAGAGGAAACTTTAAGAAGACACCACCAAGTAGAAGCTAAGGGCTGATTGAAAAAGGAGAGAAGTTAGTTTTAGTGTGGGAGACCTAGTTCTTTCCCACCTTAGAAATTAAATATTCCCTAAGAGAGATTACAATAAGTTCAAAGTGAAGAAAATGGGTCCATGCAAGGTAGTAATAAAGTTCTCAAACATTGCCTATGAGATTGAACTATCGAATGGGATTGGAATTTATCCATTCTTTAATGTTACAGACCTATATCCCTATAAAGATGAAGAAAAACTAGCTAAAGAGACTTAGGGTTGATGAAGCTATTCAAGGGGAACACCAATTACAAAAGGAAGTGACAAAAGAGGTTGAGAACATTTTGGATAAGAAAGTGGTTAGGAAAATAAGAGACAGATTATTTCTAGTACCTGATCAAGTGGAAGAATCGACCTACTAAATATGATATATGGTTGATTGAGAATGACATCAACAAGATAGGCACAAGAGTGGAAGAGTTGATGAAGAACAACAAGTGAAGATTGCTTCTTTTTGCTTCTTAAAATAATCATGTAAGAGCATATTCATGTCATGAAAGTGTTTTCATTGATTTTGTTTATTTTAGGTTAATTATTCACTCTTAGTTTATTTTCCCTCCAAAACCTATAGTGTTCAAATTTTCAAATTTGCTAATATGTCTATTGAGCTTCTAATAAGGCCTAAAACATGTCTCAAGGCCAAGATTGTATAGATATGCATCCAAAATAGTTTTAGAGATCATATTCCATGTAATCTTAGGTTTTTTGTCTATGATTTAGGTTGGTTTGAATATTATTTGTTTAGAAAAGTTGTTAGATCCATTCTTAGATTTAGTTGTGTAAGGTCTAGGAAAAGAGATTTGGTATCTAAGTTGAGTTTTTGTATTTCGGATGAGTGATTCCTTTGACCAAAAGATATTTAATATGATGGTTTGGATGTTCAAATAAAAATATACAATTTTGAAACACATTTTTAGGTGTTTTTGTTAATGTTTTCCTTCATGATAATGACTGTTCCTAGATAGGGTAGCAAGCTCCATTATGACTATCAAATTTTATGGATCATTTCACCCACTATGAGTGCTCAAAAAATTAGAGGGGTGTGTAACAAGGTAAATTTAAATTTTTTTAAGTATTAAAGTTTCATAATTTACCCTGTAGAGCTAATTCTCTCTTGACTAGCCCAAAACTAGGGCTTTTTGGTCTAGAGAATTTGTATCATATAAAATTGAGATTCTTTGTAATTTTTAATCTCTTTAGGTATATTTTTTATGTTTTATGTTTCATAAGATAATGTTTAATTCCTTTTACTAACCTTGACCTTATTTTAGCCCTTCTAGGCCTAACAAGACTGAGACAGAGGGTTTATTCATGGTTTAGTGTGAATTTTTTTTATGTTTTAGATTGGAATAGTATTAATATTTCATTTAACACCTATTGTTTGAGTTTTAAGTTTTAATTCCACCCCATTTTCCATATACCCTCCCAAACAGGGCTCTTAGAGGCCTAATTAAGCCTAACATAGTGCATCACTGGGCCAATCCATACAAAACCACACTATGTGAATCTTGGATATGTTGTATACAACCTTAATGGGTATTGAAATCATATTTAAATTCTATGTTATCAAAAACTTGGAGAAATTTATGTTTAAATCTTAGTCAAAATAGGGTTACAAGCCCATAAGATTATGCACAAGGTCAATAAGGTCTTATGGCATAATGTACTTATTTTAAGCAATCTACTGTGTTTGTATAGGTATAAATAGTGTAGGTAAGTTTAGTAAAGGGTGTCTATATTTGTATGTACAAAATTTGAGTCTATCTTTATAGTTGGATGTTGCATTCCAAGTTTAAGTGTCTATGCTCTTGTATGTGTAATAGCCAAGCATGAATTTTGGTGTTAATTCAAGTGACATAGCTAGTTTAGGAGTCATTTGAGGTGTACATAGGTGACCTTAAGGTGCACCAAATTTGGTATTAGAGAAAAAGGGATTGTGCATAATCTAATATCCAAGTCAAAGAGGAAGAGAATGTGTTTTCTAAGAAAGAGGCAAGATGGCTATGAGAGTAAGCAATAGAGGTAGACCTAGAGGAAGGAGACCAACAAGTTAGATAGTCATAATAAAAGAATTTAGGAACCTAAAAGTTGGATTGTAGAACCTATAGGTGCCTCAAAGGATAGGTGCTGACATAGGTGAATTCATTGATAGAGAGGAAGAACCACCAGAAGAGGAATTGGTGGTAGAAGAAGAAGAGACAACTAAAGAAAGGTTGATCAGAGCCTTTACAGAGGTGAATGCAAATATAAAAATTGATGTTCCAATTTATGAAGTAAAATTGAATGTGTAATAATTTATTAATTAGATCAATGTATTAGAAAAGTATTTTGAATATGAAGGACTAGAGGAAGATGACAAGAAGGTCATGTTTGCTATGAATAGATTGAAGAGCCATGCATGCCTATGGTGGGATGGAGTACAAGAGGAAAGGAAGAGGAAAGGAAACACAAATATTAAGATATAGGATAGAATGTTAGAAAAAATTAAAGCTATGTTTATGCCCTTAAATTATCAAGCAAATGTTTTCAACGAATTGCAAAATTTGAAACAAAAAGACATGAATATAAGAGAATACATTGAAGAGTTCTATAGTCTAACTATAATATCATGACACATTGAGGATGATATGGAAAAATTATCAAGACACACTAATGGTTTGAATTTTTTCATCCAAAATTAGATTACACTTCTCACACCCAAGACAATTGAATAATCATACATGTTTGCTTTGGAAGATGAGGAGAAGATTGCAAGGAAACAAATTTGATTTTCAAGGGGAAGAGGCAGATCCAATATAGTAAGAGGATCACAAGGAGTTAGAATTCAGCTAAAAACATCACAATATGAGGTTAGCATCTGAAAAAATTCAAGAGGGATCTATAAACCAAGAGAAAAGAGGCCATATCAAGGCTACCATAGAGGAAGAGGAAGATTTGTGGGCAAATGCTTCAAGAAAAACAAGTGTGTAGACCATAAAGCATATGAGAGTCCAAATAACACTTCTAATATCCATGAAAGAGGAGTCCATCTAGCCAAAGGTGAAGAAGAAGATGAAGGACTAGCAAAAATTCATGAAGATGTACCATAAGAAGGTGAGTCTCTTTTAATGAAAATAATCTTCTTGAAGCCTAATAAGAAAATTATAGAACCACAAAAAAGGAAAAATTAATTTAGTAAAACATTTAAGAGAAAGGGAAGGTACTAAAAATTCATCATAAATAGTGGAAGTGCAGACAATCTTGTAACAACTGAGATGGTGGAGAAACTAGGCTTGAAGAAGGAGGTGAATCCTACACCTTATCAAGTCTCTTAGCTACAAAAAGGACATAGAATATTGGTTAGTGAAAAATTTAAAGTGGATATTTAGATAATAACATATATATATATATATATATATATATATATATATATATATATATATATATATATATATATATATATATATATATATATATATATAATTTTATGTGATGTTATGCCCATGGATGCATGCCATATATTGTTTGGAAGGCCTTGGTAATTTGACAAGAAGGCCATGCATGATGGAAGACCCAATACATACAAATTTTAGATGGATGGGATCAAACACACACTCACACCATTGAAATAAGAGGATTATACTATTTTAGGACAAAAATATAAGGTTATGATCATGATTGGTAAGGATTTTCTACGTCAAATGAAGAAAGAAGAGGTAAACTTTACTATGATTGGTAAGCCAAGAAGTGTAGTCACTAGTACTATACTAATTGATTTTCCTCTATAAATATAGGATATGTTGAATGAGTACATTGGTATTATGGTAGATGATTTTCTTAATGATTTACCACCATTGGGAAGAATCAACCATCATATAGACTTGATTCGAGGAGCAACTCTTCCAAACAAGCATACATACAGGTTAATACCAATGGAAAATGAAGAGATCAAGCATCAAGTCCAAGAATTGTTGAAAAAAGGATTGGTAAGAGAGAGTATAAGTACTTGTGTTTTTATCATAGTGTTGATTAGTAATAAATATATAAGTTAGAGGATGTGTACATACTCCAGAGCAATTAACAAGATCACTATAAGGTATAGATTCCCATTACCTAGATGGTTTACTTGATTTTTTGAGTGGAGTTGCATATTTTTCCAAGATATAATTAAAAATTGCATACCATTAGATTAGGATAAGAGAAGGGGATGAATGTAAAACATCCTTCAGGACCAATGATAGACTCTATGAGTTGTTAGTCATGTCATTTGGGCTAACCAATTTACCATGGATTTTCATGAGGATAACGAATGAATTTCTCAAGGAATTCACTAGACAGTTTTTTATAGTATATTTGGATGATACATTGGTGTTTATTAAAATTGAGGAAGATCATTTGACACAATTGAGGATGGTATTGAGTAAACTACATGAAAAAAAACTGCTAATCAATGTGAAAAGGTGCAGTTACATGAGGGTAAAATTGATCTACTTAGGATTTTTGATTTCCAAGGAAGTTTTGAAGATGGATAAGGAGAACATAAAATCCATACGTGAGTGGCCTAAACCCAAGATCACCTTTGATTTAAGAAGCTTTCATGGTTTGGCTCGCTTCTATAAGAAATTCATAAGGAATTTGAGTGGAATTATTGCTCCATTGAAAGACACAATCAAGGGTTATAAAAGAAGCTTTTGTTTGATTGAACATACTGATAAGAGTTTTAGATTGTTTAAAAATAAGGTAATTAAACAACCAATCTTAACCTTGCCTGATTTCAAAAAACTATTTCAAGTGGAATGTGATGCTATTGGAATTGCCATAGGTATTGTTTTAAGTCAAGATGGGAAATGCATAACATATTTTAGTGAGAATTTAATTGATGATAAGAAGATATATTCAACCCATGATCAAGATTTATATGCTCTTTTACAAGCCTTGAAGAAATGGAGGCACTATATTTTGTCTAAAGAGTTTCTTTTGTTCACTCACAACTATGTTTTACAGTTCATTAGCAATCAGAACAAGTTGAGTCAAAGGCATGTTAAATGGATTGAATTATTGAAAAGTTTCACATTCACTATTAAAAATAATAGAGTTCAATCTAACAAGGTTGTAGATAAATTAAGGAGGAGGAATATAATCATGCAAGAATTTCATGTAAGCATCTTGGGTTTTGAAAAGTTGAAATAAATGTATAAAGAAGATCCAGACTTCAAGGAAGCATATGAATCTTGTATGAATATAGTAGGTGCTAATAGGAGTCTTTGGATAGACTTCATGATCCTATGAGGTCTGTTGTTTAAGGGCAACCAAATTTTCATACCCAAGAACTCTATGAGAGAATTTGTTGAAAGAGAAGCATAGTGGTAGCTTAGCAGGACATTTTGGGTAGAATAAGACACTAGCACAATTGAGTGATCCTTACTATTGGCCATGTATGAATTCTAATATGCCAAGGGAAGTATCCAAAATGCAAGTTTGTACCAGCCACTACCTATTCCTAATAGGCATTGGGGTTCAGTAAGAATGGTCTTTTTACTTGGTTTGCCAAAAACATAAAAAGGTTATGATTCTATATTTCTAGTGGTTGATAAGTTCTCAAAGATGGATCAATTCATTCCATGTTAAGAAATAAGTGATGATACTAACATTTCCAATATATTCTTTCAAATATTATGATATTACATGGGATCGCTAGGATCATTTTTTCTGACAGGGATAGTAAGTTTGTTGGGCACTTTTGGAGTACCTTTTGGAAGAATTTGGGCACACATTTGAGCTCTAGCTTAGCCTACCATCCACATTTGAGAACTAGTCGATTCCAAATCTTGTATGTAATACATCCTAGAGATCAAGGAAAGATTTAAGGAAGGAGTGTTGATACATAAGAGTTTTCCAATACAATGCAAAACATTAATGAACAAGTGAAGCATAAACATCAAGAAAAAACCATAAAATACAAGATACGGGCTGATCAAAAGAGGAGAGAGGTCATTTTTAGTGTGGGATACCTACTTCTTTACCACCTTAGAAATGAAATATTCCCTAAGATAGATTAAAACAAGCTGAAAGTGAAAAAAATTGGTCCATGTAAGGTAGTAAGAAAGTTCTCAAATAATACCTATGAGATTGAACTACCAAAGGGGATTGAAATTTCACCAATATTTAATGTTGTAGACATATATACCTATAAATATGAAGATAAACCAGCTAAATGGATTGAAATTAGGGTTGATGAAGCTATTCAATGGGAACAACAAGTACCAAAGGAAGTGCCAAAAGAGGCTGAGAACATTTTAGACAAGAAAGTGGTTAAGAAAACAAGAGACAAAGAGTATTTCTAGTACCTGATCAAATGGAAGAACCTACCAGCTAAATATGCTACATGGTTGACTTAAAATAACATCCACAAGTTAGGCACAAGCATGGAGGAGTTGATGAATAACAAGAAGTGAAGATTGCTTCTTTTTGCTCCTTGGAAGAATGATGTAGGAGTACATTCACCTGTTTTTCTTCATCAACTCCTCCATGCTTGTGCTTTTAGGAGAATCTTCATTTCATGAAAGTGTTTTCATTGGTTTTGTTGAGTTTAGGTTGTTTATTCATGATTAGTTTGTTTTCCCTCCAAAAACCATAGTGTTCAAATTTTCAAATTTGTTAATATGTCTATTAATCTTGTAATAAGGCCTAAAACATGTCTCAAGGCAAATATTGTATAGATATTCATAAAAAATAGTTATATATATATATATATATATATATATATATATATATATGTATATATATATATATATATGTATATATATATATGTATATATATATATGTATATATATATATGTATATATATATATATATATATATATGTATATATATATCTATATATATATATGTATATATATATATGTATATGTATGTATATATATATATATATATATATGTATATATATATATATATATATATATATACATATATATATATATATATACATATATATATATATATATATATATGTATATATATATATATATATTCATATATACATATATATATACATATATATATATATATGTATATATATATATATACATATATATATATATACATACATATATATACACATACATATATATATATATATACATATACATATATATATATGTATATGTATATATATATATATATATATATGTATATATATATATATATATGTATATATGTATATGTATATATATATATATATATGTATATATATATATATATATATGTATATATATATATATGTATATTTATATATATATATATATATATCATATTCCATGTAATCTTAGGTTGTTTGGATGTGATTTAGGTTGGTTAGAATCTTATTTGTTTGGAAAAGTTGTTAATTCCATTCTTAGAGTTAGTTGTGTAAGGTCTAAGAATAGATATTTGGTGTCTATGTTGAGTTTTTCAGTTTTTAATGATTGATTCATTTGACCAAAAGAGATTTAATATGATGGTTTGGATGTGAAATGGAAAATATAGAATGTTGAAGGACATTTTCAGTGTTTTTGTTAATTTTTTCCTTCATGACTGTGAATGTTCCTAGGTAGGGTAGCGAGCTCCATTATGAAAATAAAATTTTATGGATCATTGCATCCACTATGGGTGCTTATGAATTTAGATCAGTATGTAACAAGTCAAATTAAATTTTTTTTAAGTCTTGAAGTTTCATAGTTTACCCTATAGAGCCAATTCTTTCTTGACTGGCCCAAAACTAGGGATTTTTGGTATAAAGAATGTATACCATAGAATATTGAGATTATTTATAATTTGTGATCTATTTAGGTATAATTTATATGTTTTATTTTTGAAAATATAACTCAATGGTTAAGGCCTTGTACTAACCTTGACCTTGTTTTAGCCCTTGTAAGCCTAACATGACTGAGATAGAGGGTTTATTCATGGTTTATGGTGAAAACATGATATGTTTTAAATTTTAATAGTATTAATATGTCATTTAACACATATTAAATGAGTCTTAATTTTTAATTCCACATATTTCTCCATATACACTCCTGAATAGGGCTCTTGGAGGCCTAATTAGTCCTAACACAGTGCATGATTGGGCCGGTCCTTACAAAATAACACTAGGTGAATCTTGGATATGTTGTATAAGCCCTTAATGGGTATACAAATCATGTTAAATTTATATTTTATCAAGAACTTGGAGAAATTTATGTAGAAAAATTAGTAAAAATAGGGCTACAAGCCCTTAAGATTATGCAAAAGGTCAATAAGGTCTTATGACCTAATGTAATCATTTTTAACAATTTAGTTGGTTTGTATAGGTATAGTTAGTGTATTTAAGTTGAGTATAGGGTATATAGATATTTATATACATCATTTGAGTCTATTTGTATAGTTTTATGTTGGATTCCATGTTTAAGTGTCTATGCTCTTGTATGTGTAATAGCCAGGCATGCATTTTGGTGTTAATTATGTGTCTTACCATGTCTAAGAGTCATTTGAGGTGTATATAGGTGACCTTAGGGTACATCACCCAATCATCTTGTGGCATCAAAACTATCAATTTAGCCTATGAACCTATTAATTATGGTACTTGAACACTTAATTAAATTTTGAAGACCTATAAGGCTATTCAAAATCAATTAATTAAATAAAATTAAATTAAATTAATAGTTAAATTATCCATTTGAAATTAATGAATATCTAAGAAATGAAATTACAAAAACTAATTTATTGTAGCCTTTCATCATTATCTTTATGAGTTATCAAAATATCACAAAATATCCTAACATGTCTAAGCTCTGAATTATGACTAGTAACTAAAAGTCATAAAACCATGAAAAATTTTAACTCAACTAGAGTTAGTCTCAAGTCAACCATTTAATTTGAGAACTTTGACTAGTAACTAAAAGCCATAATTTCCTAACAAATTTTAACTCATCACAACCTTAACTCACCTTTGGTATAATTTAATTCCTAAAGGTATAAATATAAGGCCATATTGATTCATTTCTAAGCTTAGACATTGTAGATTTTCTATGCAATATTTTATCCATAAGCCTTGTACAAGTAATGTTACCATGCCCAAATCTTAAGCCCAGTAACAATAGCCAAGCCAAGGTGCCAAAGAGAGAAGGAATCATCAAACTTCATTTTCCTAAGATTTGTTGATACACAAGCCGAGCAAACCACTCAACAAAGCATTTGGAGCTCTGAAAGAAGGTAAATAATTTTGTGTATTTTATGTTTTTGTTTTGATTTCATCTAGTTTTTATTACCTAATCTCTCCCTAGTGCCTATGTTATAGGTGTCATGATTTAGTGTGTTTATTTGGATTTGATTTTATCTTAATATCACAATATTAATCTCCCCTCTATGGATTCCTATGTTCATAAAATTATCTAGGTTCTTGAATGAATGAAAAAAAACACAAACAATGAAATATGTATATGGTCTAATTATGGAAACATCGATCAAAGTTCCAATTATATGACTATATTCATTATCCTCTACTAAGTATATGGTATACTTTGATATAATTCTAAGACTTTTATCCATGGATGTATTAAGAAAATTTTGTTACTTAAAACTTGCTCAAAATTTAATGATTGTATTTTTGAACTAGTTCAATACTATTTGATGACTTCAAGATATCTAAATGTCATAGATTATATGAAAATATTAAGAGTAGGTGACATCAAGATGCAAATTAAAAGTGAGCTTCATAAGTGTCTATTACTTAATTATCAAAAAAATATAAATGAGACACATTATATAGTGATATATTAGGTCACCATAATGTTTAAAACTCAATTAATAATTAGAAAACACATTAAATTAAGTTGACTAAAAGTTTTGTAGGAAAAACTAAAAGTAGCAAAAAGCCAACACTAACACCCCTTAAAGCATAACTTAGTTGGGTAGAAGAATTAGGTCCTAATAACAAGGCTTGATGAGGTACCTAAGAATAATGAAACTCCCATAAAATAGATAAAATGAGAAAACCCATAGGATAAAACTCCTCTCCAAAAAGAGAGAAATGAAGAGAGATAGTGCATGATCTAAAGATATCAGGCACATCCAAAAATGCATCCACAAGTGAGAGTAAATAAGAGAAATAAAGATAAGATAATGAATAAAGCCCTTTAGAAAATGTTAAAGTTTTATACAATAGAGCATGTAAAAGGATTAATGTCATTGAGGATATCCTCTGCCTAAATACTAAAAAAGCTCCATTCACATTGAACAATGTTTCTTGCCTTTACCAAATCAATAACATGAATGGTGTATGAGAATTTTTCCCATTTGACAATAGAATATGAAGGAGGAATCACTAAAAATAACTTTGATTAGGGTCCAAAATAAAAGTGTGGTATAGATCTGGAAAGATTGTGCATAAGAACATAGTGTAATTCCACTAAAGTGAATTTGTCAAAAGTAAGTTTAGTAAAGAGTGGATTACCCTGGAATGATGAATATGTCCACAATGTTCCTATTGGATCTCTAACCAAGTTTTCATTATTATACAAGGAACTATTCTCCTCAAGCATATTAAGAGGACCGTATTCTCTATGAAATGATGGTACAACTGGAGTAGAGGTTAAAATGGACTATAGAATGGCTTGTACATGTTGATTAGACTAATAATTATTGATGAGTCCTAGATTGATATACTTACACTGAGTAATGTCAAAAGTGGACCATACGTAGGTGGATCAATAAATAACTCCTCAATATCTATAAGGTGATAAGGAGATGATAGAATTGCGTCCCCATAATTATAGTAGTCATCTATGATATAATAAGATTAATAATTCTCTAACATGTGCTTAAGTTGAAAAGTTTCAATAAGTACATGTGATTTTGATGAGGAAGAATGGCATGGATCATTCACTAAAAGAATTTTCATGTGAAATGGAGAGCAAAACTCAACAACCATCAAAGCTAAAAAAGATACTTTAGATGAATCACACAAATGTGTAGAATGGATATGCACATGAAGAGAAGAGTCATCTATGCTCTCATATAGTGTACTCTCATTAGAAATTGTAGATTCCTCTAAAGTACTAATATGTGAAGGTTTTGGAGGAACCACATCATGCACATGAATGTAAGTAGAATATACAATGGGATAGTTAAGGTTAAATATAATCTTTTCCTATAGTGATATATGAATTTAAGGAATATAATGGTCCACCATGGATGCGTCATCAAAAAAAATAGAAGTGGGAGGATAGAGTACAATAGTATCGAAATAGATAATAGGTTGAATAGGAGTAAGAGTGATATAAGTCTTAGTAGGACATCTGAAATGAGATTGAAAGATGCCCCAAATAGTGTTAGGACACATGGTGAGATGCACATCTTTTAGATCTCATGGAATGTGAAACAATAAGGCACCACAAATATTTTCACAAGTGTCATCCCACATAATTTACTTGTTAGAATCAATGGGAGCATAATTCTATCCATATAGGAATGGAATATGATTTTTCTATTTTTCATGAACAAGTGTTCCATGTAATCACAACAAGAAGCATAGTTACTTATTTCAAGAAGAACCATTGGTGTAAAACTAGATTTCCTCTACAAGTATATCTCGAGTGAATTTATCATTACTAAGAGAAAACACATAACAAGTGAATAAATTCACAAAACAATTGTAATTACCCCTAGTTATAAGAAAAATATGTGCTCATTAGGACAACATTGGGCACAACTGAGAATGCATCCAAATTAGTAGTAAGTGTGATAACAAACATAATGTATAAAATGAGAATGTGTAGAATAAATAATGAATAATACACAGCACCACATAATAACACCCTAATTGTCATATTGAGCAACACTTGAATATATATTGTATAGGATCGAATGCATGAATAACACCATTATGGAGTTCTAAAATCCAAATAAACAACTCAAAGTAGGAAGCTTATATTCACAAATAAAAGTTGCATTAATAATAATTAGACAAAACATATATGGGAAGGTTCATTATATATGTGTGAATATAACATGTCCCAACATTCACCTAAGTAAGTTGATTAGACTATGTAGATAAAACCACATACTGGAAAAAATTCTACACTAACATTCCCCTTTAAGTGTAGCTTAGGTGGGTAAAATAATTGGGTCCTGACACAAATTCCTGATGAGGTAGCCATGTACATAGATATGATACCCCATGGGAGGAAGAATATGGATTTTCCCAAACCCATATATGAGGCTAAAAATGAAGACACTTACACATAAAGAAGGGTTAATTGAATATATCAATAATTTACTCCATTATTTAGATGTAACAAAGATGAATGAATTTATCATGGATGAAATCTAAATTAAATAGATGTGAATATTGATATTCTTGGTCAATTGATAGAGGATAGAATTCATATAGATCTATATTGTGATTTGATTTACATATAATATGACTTTTATTTGTTGAAAATAGATGCCAAACTCCTCTTTATTTTTTCTTTGTAGAAGATAAATCAATGACATTAAAGTTATTTCTTGACAAATGAATTTAATCTAAAATGAAGGAGAAACTTTATCCCAAATTAAACTTGTGATTTTACATGTCTCCAACCCAATATAAATCTACATAACAAATTAAGTCAATGTTGATGCCTAATACATAGTGAGTCCTACAACTATGAGTACCCTAAATGTAGTGGATAATTCATTTAGCTAATTTCTAATGTAGTTTATGTGGTTCTTCTATAAATTTTTAGAGTAGGGCTGTTACATATGAAATGTTAGTTCTAGCATGCATTAGGTAGATGAGACTTCTAATAAGTTGTCAATATGAGTTAGCATCAACCAATGGATATACACAATTAGCCTCAAACTTCACACTAGATAAAAAACAGTTGAAGATGGATTATATTCAGCCATGTTAAATAGTGTAATCAAATTAAGAATTTATTTGGATTACACAATACTTATCTCAAATTTAGACTAATAAATTTCAATCCTTATTAATCAGTGCAATAATCCCAAGTCAATCATTGAGAACTTATCAAACAAAATAGTTTTCACTACTTTGATGGAGGATGATGAAATCCATATAATTAATAGTCCATCCACATAGATAACTATAATGAATAGTGAAATCTATTAAACCCAAAAGAAAGAAGAAAAGAGTCCATCTTGGTATACCAAGCTTGAGGAGCATATTTGAGGCCATAGATAGATTCTTGATGTCTATAAACTAAGAAGTAATATTCCAAAAATACTTGTGGTTTCTCCATGCATATGTCCTCTTTGAGGTCACCATGAATAAATGCACTCTTCACGTCCATCTAATGAACATCCCATAATTGTTTTGGAGTAATGGTGAGAGTGATTCAGATTGAGTTCATTTTGGCAATTGTGGCATGTGTGTAACCAAAACTAGACAACTATATATAACTTATCCTACTCAATATTATTCAATTTCAGATAAGGTAATCAACTAACAAGTACACTTGAGCATATATTTAAATTAGTGTCATGACCAATAATGGATCTTTGATCATACTATGGAAAAGGAGAGGTTTCCAAGGCCTATTGGAAAATGTCATCTTATGATAACCCTAACTAGGTCTTATGATTGTATATAATAGTAAACAAGATAATATATTAAACAACTATGCAAGTTAATGTAGTAAATTCATATTTAAGATAATCTAGTGCTCACCAAATCTTATGTCAAAAATGGGGAAGATAATAAAAATGCCTATATAAATATATCTATAACATAGAAATTATCTAAGCAAGGAGAGACATAATATAACATATATTTACTTTACAACATCTACTTATTAAAATATGAAGGGCTAGGGATATTCTTACCTTTATTTAAGTGAATTCATTATGCATTAATCTCTCCCTTGGCTAATGGTGTTTTGTAGTAGACTATTGTGGTATTTTAAGGATCACAAGTATAAATGAGATATATGATACAAGAGCTCTCTTATGCATCTAATACATAATAAATATAAATGTTACTTCTCTAAGGCAAAAACCTAATCAATAAAACCTCCTATTGATCGTATAAGAGGAGTTTTGAGTAGTAATGATGCACAAGTGATTGATCCTCTCTTAAAAATGAAATGAAATGGGGTATATATAGCCATGAATTAACCCTAAACCTTCCCAAGATTTTAACTGATTTAGTCAGCCTAGTCAACTTTATCTAGTATTAAATACATCTGTTAGGTCTCAGACTATGTCCACTTAAGCCAGCATAGTTTTGTAATTCGTGATAAATCCTAGAATGGGGTTAACATGGTTCACCTAGTATGATACATGGTAAAAAGTGGGTTTTTATTAGTCAGCAGCTGTTTTATGTGGAGACCTACTTAAAAAATTGTGTAAATAGGGATTTGATGCCTATAAACATATAAGAGTATCTTGTACTAGTTTTAAGTGATGGTATAGGGTCCAACAATCTAATGAGACACCAAAGGTTTGCCAACCTCTTTCTCGGTGCACCCTTTAAGGTGTGTACTAAGAGACATTGATATTCAATGGGTTCTTACTAGAGAGAAAACATTAGTAATTGATAATGTTTATAAATAATTTGTAAACTTATGTCCCACTCAAATCCCATCACAAGTCATGCAATTGTAACATGGGATGGTTCTTTTAGAAAATAATGTAGATAATCAAAACATTGAGATAATAATTAATTACAATATAAATCAAAAGAGTAATTAAAATGAAGGAATTGAAAAATGCATACCTTTACTTGCCTTGTTTTTGCATAAGAGAGACCATGTGAGATAAAATGAAAAGGCTTCCAATGTAGAGAACATTAATTAGACTTGCAAAATAATAGAAAACTCTTTTTTTTACAAATATATGTGTTATATGTAAAAAAATTTATATACATTATCAGGATTCCAAAATATCTTCTAGTTCAAAAAAAGTTCTAGTATAAAAATATTTATGAGAAAAAATATAATTTACATGAAATATTTGATAATTAAAGAATTTGAAAATTAAACTATCAATAGGATTTGTAAACTATTCATTCCTAATTTTGATACTATGAGAAAAATAGAGGCTAGAGAGACTTATAAGATTGAATAGAGAGATTATGTCTTAGAGATGATGATTTTGAGTTAGGGGATGCATAGTAGCAGTAGTTACTAAGGCTCATGTAAGTGATGCTTTATTTTTTCAATTTTTGAAAAAAATTATTTAAAAATATAGTGAGTTTTTAAAAATTAGATGGTACGGTAATTTCGTATAATAGAATTTTACCCACTAATTTTTAGAGTAGAGTATAAAATGGGATAGTCAGTGGGTAAGTCCCATAAGTTATCATGAATGCCTAAGGAATTAATGATAAATAGGTGAAATTTTTTTGTGGTAATTAAATAGGCTTGGCCATGATGACTAAGTTAAAAAATCCAAGGATAAAATGGGTGACTGATCACATAGGATAGGGCTGATCTAGTATAATCTTAAGTGGTTGACTACATATAAAAAGGTTGATCTAGTTTATAATATTTAAGTGGTTGACTATGTACATATTGGTCTATGAAGTATTATATGAAATTTGTTGACATAGTTTACAATAATGGCTGAATTCATATGAAGTGGCCAACTAAGTATAATGCATTGACCAACTACATATAAGTAGTTCATCTTAGTTTTGATACCTTGTCGACTATATAGTAGTGGGAAAAATTAACTTTAATTCTTACACAATGGATAATATAGTTTGTTTCCTAGTTAATTTATTATACAATTTATTATTTTTATCATACATGATAAATTTTCAATCGTTGAAATCCTAAAGAAATCTACTATCTACAATGATCTTTTATATAAATAATTACATGACACCCAATTACTAAGTGATATTAAACCAATTGTTTTATAAATTTTAAAAAATATATCAAGAGAAATGGAAATCTTATTACCATTGATCTAAAATATTTACCATCAAAATATATTATTCACCAATATTTTCCTTTTTTCATACATGTGAGTATTAATTTTAAGGTAAAAAAAAGGTGTTAGTTGATAATGGTTTAGGCCTAAATATTTATGTTGAAAAATTATTAACTACCATGGGTATTAGCACCAATATTCCTTAAAAATTATATAAAGTATTTTAGAATTCACATAGCGATCTAATTAATCAAATCACATTAGAGGTATCCTTGGTACCAAAAATGTTTTGAACTATATTCCAAATAACGACTTCATTATTGAACTATAACTTTTTGTTGCGTAGACCATGGAAATCATTCCATCTACGTTTCATCAATGTGTGAAATTTATATATGATGGGAACTTATTCAAAATATATGTTGATGATTAACATTTTTTTTTTTCAAAATTATGCATTCTAACACAGAGCATAAACCTAAATGATACAACATCAATAATGTATTCCCCTTGAAAATATACAAACATATTATATGGGTGAGTCAATAAAAATTATTCCTTTACTTCAAGATAATAATAAATCACTAACCACTAAGGTGCACATTAATTCACATCAAGAGAAATAACCATTACCAAAATAACCAATGATATCAAAACCCCAAGAATGTCAAACATATGATCTTCCTTTAGTGATCAATATAGAACAACATGATGATAACATTTCAAATTACTATGATACTGATGATGGAATTACTCATTATATGACTGATAAACAATTATAAGAACTTAGTTTCGATCCACTTGAACATATTTTTCATAACATATTCACACCTAAAATTCTTAGTACATACACACTAAATTCACCACCAGAGGATAAAAAATCACAATCAAATGAGGTCAACGAAAAATTATCCAAAGAACATGTAAATTATTGTTATTCAATTGATACCTTTTGCATAAAAACATTAAGGCAACCCTATAGGGTACCAATGTAAATAGTCAATGTGAACAATGTGGAGTCTTATAAAACTAGGATGTCATAGATTTAATTCTTCATGTGTTACTTAAGCATTGTACGATATCTTTACATATTACTAGAAATAGATCAATTAAAAAAATCTTCCTTAAAAAGGGATCACTATATTTTACTTATAGTCAAATCATTTTTCATAAAACAAATAAATTTGTGACATTAAAACACTGTGTTACTAAATAAAATGGTGTGGGGTGAATACAAGTTATGTTTGAAAAAATAAACGAACAAAATAGTTCCAATATTTCCACACAAAGTCAATCTTCAAAGCAACAATGGCATGAAAATCTAACCGTTACTAAAAAATAATGGTGTTTCTTGATAACATTTGAAAATTGATACACAAAATTGGGACACTCTTTGTAATTATCATACTTATATTGTTAAGAACTATCAAGGAAGTATATTTTTGTTCTATTTAACATGAATCTCTTGGATATATTTTCTTCCCTATAACATGAAATCCTAAACTAATAAATACCATCATATGGGTAATGGATACTAATTTAGATCTCACATTTTCCTTGGATAATATTGTGCAGCTAAAATGAAGGAAATCATTCATACCATAAATATGTGTCTTACTTTAAAATTCCATAAAAAACTAATTTTCATACCACATAGTAAACATAATGATAAACCTATAGCAATGGTATATGACATTCCTTTACTATATGATACTAAATCACATCAAATGATGTGACATATGCATTGTTCAAGAAAATAGGATCAGGGAAAATAATTGGATAGTCATTTATCTTATGAG
>JARHVA010007280.1:512500-517500 GCA_037957365.1 Torreya grandis | reverse complement strand
AATAATCTAACCATTATACACATAGAAGATTTAGCACATAAGCTAAAAATTGTGTGTCAAGTTTCAATGTCATATCTTATGCAATGGAAAGGATATATATACTCTCCTCATATTTATGAGGGTGATATCTACTTTACCTTTAACCACGTCCATGATATCACTCCTACAATAGACAAAGAATCCTATACTATTATTACCAATGCCCTTACTCAACCTATATACACCTCTCCCCTCGAAGATATGTGCCTACATGTTGACTCAAAATCAACTAGGGTTTTCACTTGTGAGACTATAAGGGATAAAATTACCACTATCAGTAAGATAATATCATAAACACATAATCAAAATTAGATATTAAGTGAAAATTTAACATTATTGGAAAATCACATTACATGTACAAAGTCTTCATAATATGCTAGTGTACACCACATATATGAATCTACACATATAAAAGTTGTGCATAACACTTTTTCATGTCCAAATAATAAAGTAAAATAAAATATATCTATTATAATTACCTAAAAATCTTAAATGGGTCCAATAAGATTGCAAGTGAGATACTAATGGAAATGAGTAAATCTAAGTTGATCAACTACCTCCTCTATACCCACACAAATGATCCATTTATTATTTTTCATATCATATAATACATGGCCACCACATTGATTCATGTTTAACATTGAAAAAAAAAATAGATAATGGATACAAATGAGTCAAATAGTTACACATCATCCAAGCACATGTAAATCAAGTAAATGATGAAAATATACCTAGCCAATATTAGACTCAGGTTTGAAAGTAGTATGGGTTTGATCAAAAATATCTACAACCATTTGATTATTATGGTCAAGGTATGGGAAAGAAGGTGCAAGGAATCATTACTATTATTGTAGAAGTTAATAATGCCGGTCAATAAGATTTGGGATTTATTGAACATCATAAGGAAAATAATTCACATATATAGTTTATTAAGGCAAAAAGTCCTAGTAGACAAAAATCATTACAAAAAGATCAATAACTTAAGTTGTATAGTCAAAATCATGATAAGCCAACAAACATTCCCAAAAAAGGCCTTCTAGCAAAAGAGCCTTCACAACACCATATGTTTACAACAAGCATAGTTTAAATGGTAAAAATCACAATCAATATTTATCAACATAATTGAGAAAGGTCAACTCCATAGTATGAGCCAATTCTATCTCGAATTCTAGGTTATTATTATTTTAATGATGAATAATACCCATATTCATGATACAACACCAGTCAAGTACATCATAAAAATCAAAATGAATGAGAGATTACCATTACTATTTTTTACATAGGCCTTAGTGATAGTGAGTCTCGCGTGGGACCCATTGGTTACTTTTGTTCCTCCATACTTGTACATACTTTCCTTATTTTTTTCTCCTTGTACACATTTTCATTATTATGCTTATTTTACATATCTTATACACAAAAAATACCAAAATAATATAATATTTCAAAAACAAAAAAACATTATAATGTTTACTTAGAAAACAAAAAATTATAGATTGTATACATTAATATCTTTACATGTCTTATATTTTCTAGACACTACATATTATATTTATCTTACTATAGTTAGTTTTATCATACATACATGCTTCACTTGTTCTTGTTGAGTGCTTTCAACTTGATACACGACTTAGGTCCAATACATTTCTCTAGATTTTATATAATCTACCCACTAAGGGCATATACACCAATACATACGTTATTCATTTGAAACATTTTCCCACTAGGGGGCATCCCATACATAGTTTTGATTACTTTGTTCCATAGTACTATACTCTACATCACAACTTTAGCATTGTTATATATTTATATTGATCATGCTACACTTATATTTCTTTCCATATATTACTACTTTAGACTTAGTATATGTACATTTTTTTATTCTTACATAGATTCGTACTACATGTTTATGAATACTTTTGTTTCAATATTTCCTAGTTTGGAATTGATTAAATCTCTATGCTTCTTCTATTTCAGGGAATTTGAATATGGCATTACTATGTGGCTCTAAATTATTTATTTTCATAGTATGTGTGATCATTTAAATGTGGTATTTGAGTGATAAGAGTGATATTTGATACTACATATCCATATTTTATCCCTACACCTATCCTAGATCCTATTTTCACACTTATCCAACCTTCATGTTGGCCAAAGACATCCCCAGTCAACCCCAAAATAGTCCCAGAAAATCATTTCCTAATCCTAGCCATTGTTCCTAGTGTTTTACCAGGTCAATAATAGTGTTAGAATAAGGACACTTATGCCACATCGTGCTACCATCCCCAAAAATGTGTTAATGTCCTTTTCCCTAGATTTTGTGAAATAGATATCTTTTCAAAACTAAAGCTTCCTAAGGTCATCCTGGACATTTTTTTATCATATACACAGGAAAAAAAATAGTATATAAACATGACTTTTATCCCTCTTTCCAATAAATGTAAAGTAGATGCAAAATACATATTTAAAAATATAACAAGTTGAGTACAATGAAGGTTATAATTCCATGTTCTACCCCACATTTGCATATTACTATCTACAACAATTGGAAGCTCAAATTTTCTAGATTTATAATCTCAAACACATTCATGGAACTCAATTCCACTATCATAATATCATTAATCTCACTTGTACCAGCACATAGGTGGGGAAAAATACATTTATCTTGATCCCTCCTTGGAGTATTGGTATGTAAGCAACTCTGTTCACAACAAGGTGTTGATGATGTCTAGCATACAATACTAATGATCACACTTCTCATCTCATGCCCTAGTTATATGGAGGATTAGGTTTTGAAAAATAAATAGCTTAGTAAAAGCATAATATAGAGTTCCAAAACTCCTACATGAAATAATATCCTTGATAAATCAAGACACAGGTGCACCTAGAATATCAGGATAGTCATGTATAGAGGACTACCACCAATATCAATACACTACTCCCACTTTAGCAATAATTTTTCTACTGTACAATTGTGGCACTATTGTGTAGGAGGGGTTTTGATATAGCGATCTATTTTTTGACACTCAGACCAACTTCCATCTTATTTTATAACACTTAGATCATTTATATCAGTTGTTTCTAGCTAACTCTTTATTTAAAATATTTATTACTATTTTCATAAAATTAAAAGCTAATTAATTTTCTATAAAATCATTCATTGTATATATTTCATATTATTTCCATAATTTATCTTATTCAATAAGTCCTAAATGGTTAGATAATTTGACAATGCTAACCCTAGATGATCTTAGGGTTTGTATCATTTTTGTGTCTATGCTCATATTTTAGTACCAAATTTTTTCACTTGTTTCAATACTTATTTTTGAAATCTTTCTTAGATTAAAGTTATTTGAAAGTTTAATATATAAAACCACTAATTTTCCATCTTCATAAACTATAATGGCATAATTCAACAACCATTTTGATGACACCAATAAGCAATAATTTGTAGATTTTGTGTCTATACACTCTGATATGCAAGATGACCTCATCACTTTTATTTAGGAAGAAATCCAAAAATCAATAAATGGTAAATATTCAACTCCACTAGATAATAACATTATTACACCTATAGTGGGGCCAACTCAACTAACACAACCAAAAATTATAATTCAAGAACCTTCAGTGATAGCTACAACCCTTATGACTAGTTCTTCCACTCTAGATGTGCAATCCCTTAGCCACTAGGCCATTACATGTCTTGGATTCTAATGTTATCTTAGATACAAATTTTACACACCATATAGAATAAACTCCCTCACCATCCAGATTTGTGGCACCTAATATTATATTTTATAATGGTAAGGGTGACCCAAATCACCATTTTTATGTTTTTCATGTAGCATGTTTGGATTACATGTACAATGATTGGATTATCACAAATTTATTTCCATTTAGTTTAAAATATTATTCCTTAAAATGGTTTTATAATTTCATGAATCAATATATAATACCATTTAATCATTTAGTAGACATTTTTTTTATCACACTTATCCATAAATATGAATGACAATATCTTATATGATCAAGTTTCATAGTTTAAACAGAGGTCAAATGAATCTATTATAGAATACATCTTATGATACAATACTATATTATCTAAATTGAATAACCCCATAGAATCCAAATATATTGTGGATATATTCAAATAGAGTATTTTAATAGCATTACATGAATCTATCATATTCAAAAAGTTTTCAACATTTACTTATTTATGCCACACAGTAAGATAAATAGAAGTCAAGCTTCCATGAATGGATAAACTA
The DNA here is from genome assembly GCA_037957365.1 of Torreya grandis. Lineage (NCBI taxonomy): Eukaryota > Viridiplantae > Streptophyta > Pinopsida > Cupressales > Taxaceae > Torreya > Torreya grandis. Next base: position 513,196 of record JARHVA010007280.1, on the reverse strand, counting down.
AACTATACCATTAGATTAGAATCCATCTCTTCACTTGGTTTTATGGGATCCTCCATGTAGAGTCTTCACCAACCTTCCAACATAGCCATCATGGGTTTTATAGTAGGCCTTAGAATGATATATCATACATCTCCCTCCCATAAAAGAGGTTGATATGACATGACCACTTACAAAGTGATATGATTCCAACACATTCTATGTGTATCACATGGTATTAGGACATACAAAAAACATATGTATTAGTCTAAAACATAAGATTAAATAATTTGATTCAGGCTAACATTATTGATGTGAGAATACTCACAAAGGCACCAAAAGTATTAAAAATGGAAGTTAAGGTATTAAATATATTCTTAGATCAATTTTCAAAACACATAATTAATTAGTTAGGGAACACTTCAAGTGTCCACTACACATATCAGGCATATCCACTACTAGCTTCATATCACAATATTATAAATTATGCACACTCATTACATAATATCATTTTTGTGTACCACACTATATTTTGAGATAGACCACTCATAACCTTAAAAAAGTAGGAGATTGTTGATGATGATACAAATTCACATGTACTCTTTGTATGAGCCTAAATAGATCATCATCCTATTTAGAGTGTTAGGGTTGAAAATGGGTCAAGTATTAACATGTGTACTATGACACTTTTACAACATTTAGGGTACTCATATTAGGGTA
>JARHVA010007280.1:412500-507500 GCA_037957365.1 Torreya grandis | reverse complement strand
CTGTATAGAGGACTACCACCAATATAAATACAATAATCCCACTTTACTAGTAATGGTGCTACTATCTAATTGTGGCACTATTGGCTAGGAGGGTTTTGATATAAGGATCCAATTTATAACACTCAGACCAACTTCCATCTCATTTTGTAACACTTAGATAATATGTATCAGATGTTTCTAGCCAACTCTTTATTTACAATATTTATTACTATTTTCATAAAATTCAAAGATAATCAATTTTATAACAAATCATTGGTTGTATATATTGCATATTATTTCTGTAATTTATTTTACTCATTCCTTTAACAAATAAATTATTTAAATTCACTATATCTTAAATGATTAGAACATTTGATGAACATGAATTACTTTATACATTGCTCTAACCCAAAACCTAGATGATCTTAAGGTTTGTATCCTTTTTGTGTATATGCTCATTTTTTCATACCAAAATTTGAGAATTGTTTCAATACATATTTTTGTAATCTTTCTTAGATTAAATTCCTTAAAAGTTTTTAAATATACAACCACTAATTTTATTATTTCATAAACTATAATGGCATAATTCAACAACCATTTTGATGAGACCAATAAGAAAGAATTGATAGATTCTGTGTCTACACACTCTAATAGGTAAGATGACCTCATCACTACTATTTGGGAAAAACTCCAAAAAGTAATCAATGGTCAATATTCAACTCCACTAGCTATTAACATTATTACACCTATTATGGGGCCAACTCAACTAGCACAACCAATAATTATAATTCAAGAACCTTCAGTGATAGCTACACCCCTTATGACTAGTTCTTCCACTCTAGGTGTGCAATCCCTTGTACATTAGGTTCATACTTTATAGGCTATGGTGTTACATATTGAGAATGGACCCACTATGACATCACAGGGTTGGGATTTTAATGTTATTCGACATACACCTTTGACACATCATATAGAAGAAATTCCCTTTCCAACCATACTTGTGGTACTTAATATTATACTTTATGATGGTAAGGGTGACCCAAATCACCATCTTTTAGTTTTTCACATAGCATGTTTGGAATACATGTCCAATGATTAGATTATCACAAAGTTGTTTCCATGTAGTTTAAAGGATTATGCCTTACAGTGGTCTTGTAACTATATGAATCAATCTATAATAGCATTAAATCATTTAGTAAACATGTTTTTAGCACACTTATCCATAAATAGAAATGGCAAGATCTCATATGATCAAGTTTCATACTTGAAACAGAAGTCAAATGAATCTTTTATAGAATATGCCTTATGATAGATGACTATATTATCTAAATTAATTATCCCCATAGAATATATATTATTTAAATAGTGTCTTCTACTATCATTACATGAATCTATCTTACTGAAAATGTTTTCGACATTGATTTATTTGTGACACATAGTAAAAGAAAGAGAAGTCAAGCTTCTATCAATGTGTAAAATAAAATATACCAATCGATCAGAATAAACTACAAAGAGTTAAAGTAAGACTCCATATATGGTAATTATAATTGAGAATAATAGTGATCAAAAGGCCATAGTTAACCTATCTTCAAATCCATCTCCTCATTTGGTTTTATCATCTACTCCATGTAGAGTCTTCACCAGTTTTCCAACATAGCCATCATGGGTTTTACAATAGGTCTAGGAATGCAAAGTCATATATCTCCCTCTCAGGAAGTAGGTTGATATGACATGACGTCTTATAAAGTGTTATGATTACAATGCATTCTATGAGTATCACATGGAAATAAGAAATACAACAAATATATGCATTATCCTGAAACATAAGATTTAATATTTGATTGAGGCTAACATTAATAATGTTGGAACAACCACAAAGGCATCAAAAGTATAAAAAATGGAAGGTAAAGCATTAAATATATTCTCAGATCCATTTTCAAAGCTCATAATGAATTAGGTAGGGATCACTTCAAGTGTCCACTACACATATCAGGCACATCCACCACTATCTTCATATAACATTATTACAAAGGATGCACACCCATTATATAAAATCATTGGTATGTACCACACTATAGTTTGAGATTGACCACTCATCACCTTCTTAGAATAAGATATTTTTGATGATGATAGAGATTTACATGTACTATTTGTATGAGCCTACATGGATCATCATCCTATCTAGAGTGTTAGGGTTGAAATTTTTTCAAGCATTAGAATGTGTAATATGACACTTTTACAAAATTTAGGATACTCATATTAGGATATATTACCTACTAACACAACTATAATTAGTTTTAGATGTCATGTTTAGATTTCCATCAAGGAGATGTGCTTTTATTACATTTTGGTCTAACACATGTGGCTAATAAATTCTTAGTAGTACCTAATGTAGGTGTGTTTAATATGTTATTGGATAGGCCATGGACATAGTGCATAAAATACATCCCATCCATAATTCAAATATTCTTAAAATATATACATGTAAACTAGGTGGTGAAAGTTGAGGGTATTCCATATGAATATTCTCTCCATATTCCACATCAAGTTACAACATAATTATGTGTTACAATTATAAAATAGTTACAACATATAACAAAGTTATCATTTACATATAAGAGAATAGTTTATATTGATACTCATAGAGTTTATTATAGCCACAAGTTAATGTGATGTCTTATCCTATAGTATTGACATGTACACATACTCTCCCATGAAGACCACTATTATAGAGACCCTTGCATCAACCATATGTTACATATTCTTGAGGGACTTCCTCCACTCACTTTTTTCATAGATCAGTATTGTTGGATTCTCATGGTGTAAAGCATAGGGAACCCATGTCACCTACATATTCTTATACCATATGGGTTACTAAAACCGCTATAGTTCACATGACACCACAGTCAGTGCCAAAGATTCTTAGGTCCATTTAGCATATAGATACAAATATATGTATCACCCAATATAAAATATTTATTGGACCATAGTTTATAATTCATGTAAAATACATTATCACATTTCCATTATTTAACACATGTTATATTGATAGTGAGTCTCCCATGAGACTCATTGGTTAGTATGGTTCTTTGTACTTATACATACTTTCATTTTCTCCTTCTCCTTGTACATAGTTCATTTTCATGTTACTTTAAAATAGTTTATTTTCAAAAAACATAAAAATAATATAACACATTAAAAACACAAACATTGAAATAATGACTCAAAATAAAAAATGAATGATTGTAAGTGTTTCTATGTTTAGATTTCTTATATTTTCAAGACACTACATATGTTAGCTATCCTAATATAGTAGATTTTATCATACTAAATGTTTCACTTATTCTTATTGAGTGCTTGTAAATGTTATTCAACTCAGGCCTACTAAAATAGTCCAAAATTGATATTATATACCCGTTGGTGACATAAAACATCTATTTATGGTTCTTCACTTCACACATTTTCTCATTTGGAGGCATATTAGACAAAATTTCAATCACTAGGTTCTCCCCTTATAGACTCTACATCCCAGCCTTAACATTGCAATGACTTGATATTGTGTATACTACTCTTACTCAAAATATTATTGTATATTAATAATTTATACTCATCATATGAGCTTACGTAGATTTTTATTAAATATTCATTCATACTTTCATTTATATCTTATGTATTTTAGACTTGATTATATTTCCTTACTTCTTCTAGTTGTTGGAATTTGAAATGCCATTATTTTTTGGCTTTATGCCACTATTATTCACAATATGTATCATTTTTTCATGTGCCCCTATCCATTATGTGTGATTTATTGATTGATATTTGAACATTTTAACATGTTCTTCTATGTCGATTGAAGCCAACTTGTTTGTTTCTTGCATATGTGGACATATGAACATGTAATTCTATGTGTCCCTATTTGGACATGTCCTTGTATGTCTTTTTTTCTTAGATATAGTGAAATGTGTCTATGTCCCTTGTATTATGTCCCCTTAGATTAATTCTTATGCCTCATGTGTTTTTATTTATGCTTTATTGTATGTGTCATGGCCTTCACACTTGTCTTTACCTATTACACACACCAGTTATCAACAATAAACAATACAAAAAACATAAGGAAAACAAGTAAATGATGAAAATATACCTATCCAAAATGAGACTCAAGTTTCAAAGTAGTATGGATTTAATCAAAAATATCTACAACCTTTTTATTACTATGGTTAAGGTTTGGGAAAGAAGGCCCAATGAATCATTAATCCTATTTTACCAATTAATAATGTTGGTCAATAAGATTTGGGATTCATTGAATATCCTAAGCCAAACAATTCACATATATAGTTTATCAAGGAAAAAAGTCCAGATACATAAAAAACATTACAGAAACATCAAAAACTGATGTTACATAGTCAAAATCATGCTAAGCCAACAAACATTCTCAAAAAAGGCTTTCTAACAAAAGATCCCATGTAACACCATATGTCTACAATAAGCATAGTTTCAATGGTCAAAATCACAATAAATATTTCAAAGCATAATTAAGAAAGGTTAACTCCATAGTATGAGGCAATTCCCTCTAGCGTTCTAGGATATTATGATTATTATCATTTCAATTATGAATAATACCCATATTCATACTACAACACTAGTCAACTACATCATAAAAATAAAAGTTCATGAGAGATTACCATTAATTTTTTTTACATAGGCCATAGCGATAGTGAGTCTCCCATGAGACCCATTGGTTAGTATTATTCCTCCATACTTGTACATACTTTCCTTATTTCTTTATCCTTGTACACATTTTCATTTTTATGTTTCTTTTACATAAATTATATATAAAAAAAAAAAATAATAATAATAATAATAATAATAATAATAATAATAATAATAATAATAATAATATAAATGTGAAAAACACAAAAGAATTGAAATGTGTACTCATGAAACATAAAATTGTATATTGTATGCATCAACATATTTACATATCTTATAATTTCTAGACACTACATATTCTATCTATCTTAGTATAGTGAGTTTTATCATACATAGATGCTTAACTTGTTCTTGTTGAGTGCTTTTAGAAAGCTACATGACTCAGGTCCACTACATCAATCTAGATTTGCTATAATCTACCCACTAAGGGCATATACACCAATACATACATTATTCATTTGACACATTTTCCCACTAGTGGGCATCACATACATAGTTTTGATTACCAGGTTCCATATTACTATACTCCACATCACAGCTTTAGTATTGTTATAAATTTATGTTGATCATGCTAAACTTAGATTTTTTTCAATCTATTACTACTTTAGACTCAATATATGTACATCTTAGATCTTACATAGATTTGTACTACATGTTTATGTATACTTTCATTTGTATGTTTCCTATTTTATAATTTATTAAATCTCTATGCTTCTTTAATTTTAGGGCTTTACCCTATGGCTATATGAAATTTATTTTCATAGTATGTGTAATCATTCAGATGTGGTAGTCAAGTGATAAGATTGATATTTGACACTACATAACCCTAGCTTATCCCTACACCTATCCTATAGCCTATTTTCATAATTATCCAACCTTCATGTTGGCCAAAAGCATCCATGGTCAGCCCCAAGGTAGTCTTAGACCCTCATTTCCTAATCCTAGCCCTTTATTCCTAGTGTTCTACCAGGTGGACACTAGTGTAATAATAAGGAAACTCATGTCACATGGTGGTAGCATCCCTAAAATTATTTTATGTCCTTTTCCCTAACTATCACAGAATAGATATTTTCAAAACTAAAGCTTCCTAAGGTCATTCTAGACATTTTTTATCATCTTCACATGCATCAAAATAGTATATTTACACTAATTTTATCCCTCTATCAACTATATGTAAATTAGATTCAAAATACATATTCAAACATAGAACAAGTTAGGGATAATTGAGGCTATCAATCCATGTTCTACCCTAATTTTGCATATTACCTTCTACAATAGTTGTAAGCTTAGGGTTTCCATATTTTTAATCTCAAGCACATTCATGTAACTTAAGGCCAATATCATAATACCATTAATTTCACTTACACTAGCACTTAGGTGGGGAGAACTACAATGATCTTTATCCCTCCTCAGAGTATTGGTATGTAAGCAACTATCTTCACAATAAAGTGTTGAGGGTGTCTAGCCTACCCTAATAATGAGCACATTTCTTGGCTCATGAACTAGTTATATATAGGATGAGGTTTTGTAAAATAAATTAGTTATTATAAACATAATATAGGGTTTAATAACTCCTGCATGAAGGAACTTACCCCATATATCCAAACACAGGTGAACCTATAATCTTAGGATAGTAACCAATAGCATAAGAAGCACAAGTAAAGCAGGAAAATGATGAAAATATACAAATCCAAAATAAGACTCAAGTTTCAAAGAATTATGGTTTTGGTAAAAAATATCTAAACCTATTTGATTATTATTGTCAAGGTTTGGGAAAGAATGCCCAAGGAATCATTATTCCTATTTTAGAAGTTAATAATGGTTATCAATAAGATTTCAGATTTATTGAACATCTTGAGTCAAATAATTCACATATATAGTTTATCAAGGTAAATTTTTTAGATACATAGATAACATTACAAAAATATCAAGAAATTAAGTTACATAGTCAAAATCATGCTAAGCTAGCAAACATTCTCAAAAAAAATATTATATCAAAAAATCCTACACAACACCATATGTCCACAACAAGCATAGTTTCAATGCTGAAAATCACAATCAATATGTCAAAGCATAATTGAGAAATATCAACTCCATAGTATGAGGTAATTCCCTCTAGCATTCTAGGTTATTATGATTATTATGATTTCAACGATGAATAATACCCATATTCATACTACAATACTAGTTAAAAACACCATAGAAATCTAAATGTACGAGAGATTACCATTAATATTTTTACATAGGCCATAGTGATAGTGATAGTGAGGCTTAGCATGATTTTGACTACGCTACTTAAGTTCTTAATATCTTTTTAGTTTTTTCTGTGTATTTGGACTTTTTGCCTTGATAAAATATATATGTGAATATTTTCCTTAGGATGTTCAATAAATCCCAAATCTTATTGACAACCATTATTAATTGCTAGAATATGAATAATGATTCATTGGGCCTTTTTACCCAAACCTTGACCATAATAATCAAATGGTTTTAGATATTTTTTACCAAACCCATACTACTTTGAAACTTTAATCTCATTTTGGATAGGTAGATTTTCATCATTTACTTGTTCTTCTTTTACTATTTATCTTATCCTTTTGAGGTGAGGTAAGTAATAGTTTGTATTCTTCCTTCACATTAGAATTCTTTGGAAGCTTTTTCTCCACACACATTCATCATTTGATACTTATATCACTTTTCAGATTTATTGGGGGCATGTCATATAGTCATGGTTTCTACACATTCATAATTTTTCCATTAAGAGGAATAATGTCATATAGACATGGCTTCCACACATTCAAAATTTTAGATTTAGTGGGGGTATACTTTGGAAGAATGTTATTGACACTTATTCATTATTTGGCATCTCAAATTATAGTAGGGGTATGTTTTGTAAACATGTCATACACATTTTTAATTATTAAAATTTTTATATTTATCCATACATAGTGGGGGAATGATTTTAAGCATGTTCTCCACACTTACATAGTTTATAAACTAGCCAAATCACACAAATATATAAATCAAATTATTATTTGTGGTAGAATTATATACATTAGAATAATTGCTTTTTATAGTTTTAGCATGAGAGATGTCTAAGGTACATATGCTACGAGATGTGCACCTAATATTATAAAATACAAATTAGTTTCATAATTCAAAACACTCTCAGGTAATGCAATTAGACACCATTATGTAATTTTATCCATTGATAACAAGCATGTACTTTTTCATATTTTATTGAGCTAATCTACTACAATAGTTGGTTCAATTTTGGTATGGTTGAGGTGATTAAATCATTCAATCTGGCCAAGTTTTTATGTTGGCCTTGATTGTATCATAAAACCTTACTAAATTGATAGTGTAGTTGACCATTTTCACTCATGCTCACTATGTTACTTATATGATTGGGTTTCGCAATTGAGCTAATCTAAAATATAGAGTGGAAACTCACCTTTTATCCAAGGTTGGGGCTCTCTCTCTCTCTCTCTCTCTCTCTCTCTCTCTCTCTCTCTCTCTCCCTCTATATATATATATATATATATATATATATATATATATATATATATATATATATATGTATATATATATATATATATATATATATATTTATATATATATATAGAGAGAGAGAGAGCCCCAACCTTGGATAAAAGGGGAGTTTCCACTCTATATTTGAGATGTGTGTGTGTGTGTGTGTGTGTGTGTGTGTGTGTGTGTGTGTGTGTGTGTGTGTGTGTGTGTGTGTGTGTGTTGTTTGATATGTGCACTTTTTAGATTTATACATATTTATCCTAATCTAAATTTTAGAGCCTTAAAATGATATTTTTTTCAAGTCAAATTGCCAATAGGCAAGGTAGTTACATCGATACCTAGGTGTAATCCTAAACCATTCTCTTTAAATTTCAATCATTTCACATACATTCAATTTTAGTTTATATGCATTGATTATGTAGTACAATATGCTCTTAGTTGTAGGTCAATCACCATCAAAACACTCAAGTTTAACTCAAATTAATATAATGTGTGTTATACACACCCATGTATGCATTCATTTTTGTTAAACTAATGATTTCAATTATATATTAAATTGGGGTGGATGTACACACTATTTTTAAGGATTATATTATACCTCAATATTGTACTCTTGGCTAACTCAGACCTTGATTGTTCCTCTTAATTCTAGACCTTTCCCACTTTTGAAGTCTTGCATCTACTACATATTATGCCCCTTGTCCTATTTATTATTCTAACCAATATTATGTTGATGATGCATAAATTCTATCTTGATCATAATGATCAAAACATACTTATCTTCCACTTCCACAAAATTTGAGTTTGTACTTACTTTCCTTTTCCAAAGACACTAGCATCCAACGCAGACACCTGTGTCGATACTAATGTCCTAATATGATGCAAGTGTATAATTATATGAAGTAATTTAATTTTAAAATGAAACACATCATAATAATTGGCCTATGTGCTTTAATCTGAGTTACTTTTTTAAATGGATTTATATAAATATAATATCAATGCTCATTCATTGATCACCTAGAAAATAAGTATTAAAAATTATCAAATAAATAAATAAAACACTCAATAAATCAAATGGTATGTGCACAAATTTGGGGGACAAAAAGGGGCCTATTTGTGGACATGATTTTATTAAAATTTCAAAAAAAATTAAATTTTGTATATAATTTGATATATCTACACTCTAAATTTCAAGATGGTGTAAGAACATGAAATGTATAATTTCGAGTCTACTTTCCAAAACACTACTGTTTTTAAAAAAATGGTTAAGTATAACTAAATCAAAAAATATAAAATTTTAAGAGGAAATAATGTTTTTTTTTAATAAAACAGAGTAGATAGATGTTCGTACAACCCACCATTTCTTCATTAGTGTTTAATATTGTTTGCAACTATTTGGTGAACATTTATATAAGATCTTCTAGTTTGTGACTTTTAGTTTTTTTTTTTTTTCAACGAATTTTTTTTTTTTGATTTCATAATTTTATAAATCTTATTAAATGACAAAAAAATGGATAGTCAAGCATGTGACATCCCTAACTATCTCAAAAAAAATGAAAAAAACCTTTTTCTTGAATGTGTGTAGAATTAAGACTAGTTTGTGAGCATATAACTTTTTTTTCACTTGGATCAGTAAAAATAAATAACATGAGAATGTATAGGCATTTATATTTTTAACATGTAGTGGCCTAAAAAAGGTACAGTTAGAAATCAACATAATTTAAATCCTTAAATTAATCCAAAAACTATAAAAACCATATTTTTAGAAAGAAGAGAGTGCGTTCATCATGATGGTATTATGTTTTTGAATTTTTCCATTGAAAGTGATAGTGTGTTTGGATATTGAATTTGAATTTTGTTATTTTATATCAAAACCCTTGGAAATGACTATAGATTGATAGGTCAAAGCATTTGGCTCAAGAAACCAAGCCATTCCTAAGCCAAAATGCTTGTGCTTTAATTCAAATTAAAATAGCATGATCTCATTAATAATGTGATCCTATTAGTAAGGTGATCACATTAATACATACCCTGATTGCATTATTATAAAATCAATAAATTGATCACATTCATGTTATTTTGTATATAAAAGTATGTAAACATGTACATGAAGCTAATTTTGACTTGAAGTTTATATTTACTACTCTCAATGTTAAGTATAAGGAAATAAATGTAACACTTCAAATTTATTTTAGTAAATATAAGAAATTAGGGTCATTCTTCATCTAATAGAGTTGGTGTCGTAGTTACACACTTTGCAATGTCAAAAATATTTTTAAAAAATCTAGTCGGATCAATACTTAGGCATTTTTAGGCTCTAAGTATTGAACCTAAGAATTTTAGAGCATGACTTTTGAGATAAATGTTTTTTTTTGGTAAACATATAGTCAATATTTAGGGTTTTGTTCCTTTTATATTACTTCTTAAAATTTATAAGAGTCTTAGGTTTGTCAAAATTTATGTTTTCAAACCACTCACTTTGAAATTTATCTAAAATGGTGTGATTGGGGTAACATATGCCATATTGATGATCTGCATGCATCAAATGGCCACATTATGTTAATTTCACTTATTCATCATCCCTTTCTCATTTTTTATCAACTCTTACTCATCCCTTATTAGCCATAATCACTCTCTCATTGTTCCTCATTGTCCCTAATCTCTTTGTCATTGACCTTCATTATCCCTAGTAATCACTCCCTTATCATCCATAATCACTCCTCCATTGACACTCATTATTCCTCATCATCCCTAATCACTCCTTTATCATCCTTCATCATCGCTAATCACTCTTTAATCATAATTTATCACTTACTCATCATATGTCATCATCCCTAATCACTTCAGCATGACTACTCATCTATAATCACTCTCACATTAACATTCATTATCCATAATCATATCTAACCACTCCCTTATCATCCCTAATCACTCTTTCATTGACTATAACCATCCCTGATCATCACCAATCACTCCCTCCTCATCCCTTATAATCAATAATCACTATTTCCCCATCCCTCATCATTTTGAATCACTTGATCATTGACCCTAGCTATCCCTCATTACTCTATCATTGATCATCACCATCCCTAATCATCCCCAACCACTCTCTCATCATCTGATGTAAGTATATACTCTAACGGTATACTTGATTCCAATCATATGTTGTTTAATCCATTATAATATAAATTAAATCTTGTCTAGGACTTGTTGTGTTGTCAATACCTATTTTTGATAGTCAATTTTATTATTGAATGAATTGGATGACCTTCTAAATTTATATTTAAGTAACATAATTACTAGCACAAAATAGAGACTAAATTTTAGTTCATTGAGTTGGTTTTTTGTGTAACTAACTAGATGAAACTTTATTAGTTTCTACCTTTGATAGATTGGTTCAAAGGAAAAAAAATAAAACACAAATCTCTTGTATAATATTCTAATTTTGAGAAGATTTGAATATGCGTAAAGTTACTTGGTGTTTCCCATTACTATATGATTTGAATATTGGTTAGGTTCACATATGCACTCCTTGTGTGTGTAATATATCCAAAATATTTTATCTCTTGCATGAAAAATGAACATTTATTCATGTTAACATAAAAATGTGTTTCTTAAAAATGTGAAACAGTAATTCAACATGGTGTATATGTTCATCCCATGTTTTTTAAATACCAAGGTGTCATCAACGTAGATTAAAAAATGACATAGTTAAAGGGCTTGAGAATGTTTTTCAACATATCAATGAATTAGTTCACTATATGATTTAATCAAAAAGGCATAACCATCTAGTAAAGAAATCATTCCTTTGTATTTAAGATTAAATTTCAAATGTCTATAGGCTCAACATGAATATGAGGATACCCAAACTTTAGATCAATTTTGGAAAAGAATTATACACCATGGATATGGTATAAAAATGAATTAATATTTAGATGAGTATAATAATTATTCACTTTAATCTTGATAATAGTTTTTTAATCTATTCATAACCTAATTTCCCATCATTTTTTGTGTAAGCATAATTAGGATTTTACAAGGCAATGATTTTGGCATGATGTGTCCATTATTCATGATTTCTTGGATCTAAAAATGGATCTATTCATTCTCTATAAATGATATTTTTTCTAAAGAGGTTTGAGGTGGAGGTAGTTAAGGTAGTATAGTATGTAGGAACATATTTAGGTGACTAAAAGATATCCTTGTATTTATCTAGTTTATGGTTCAATTACTTTGTCTTTGTTATTGTTGGATAAACTACACTATCATATGGTTCAACAAGGATGTTATTACATTTTCTTCTTACCATCAAGTGTATAATTCTTACTAGAACTGATAATATTCTTTCATTCTCTTGAACTAAGTATTGAAGGCTAATGAGCTAACTACAATATATGGTATTTTGGATCATGATAGTGTATCAAAAAATTTCAATGATTTATTTCATAAAATACATGTCAATTGTAAATATATGGTTGAACACATGTAAAACATCACATACCTCTAATGGTTAGATATCAAAAAGGATTACATCTTGAAAAAGTTTGATTTTATACACCAAGTGATACTCCTAGGTGATCCATTTCTCAAGGTATATATTAGACCACATGCTAGCGTATGGTTATGTATGATACATCATTTTCAAGTTCAAAATTTGAAAATATGAATTAGGATAAGTGAAATTATTTATACTTTCATTGGAAATGATGAAGTTTATTGGTTCACCATTGATCTACATTTGTTAATGAAATAATATTTTTAATTCATATAATTTGTAGTCATATAAAATGTGAAATTTGGTAAATAAAGTGTGATTTGTGACATCCATCCCATAGGTCCCTCTTTCTTTCTTTCAATACCCTCATAGGTATATTTTAATTGATTCCTAATCATACTAACCTTTTAGACCTAATAATAGCTGACCCAAACTCCTCTTTCCATGATAGATCCATCCCCCCAAGTCCCAATAGCTCATGACTATAACACATAACTTGTACTTTAGCATTAGACCCTAGGGTGTCCCATTTTTGGTGGTCTTGTCTAAACACATTTTGATACCAAATGGCCATTTCTATATAGTTATTATCATCCTTGCTATTGTTTTAATGAAAATACATTTGACCCATGACCAATAAATACCTATAAAATTCCATTCAATGTTAATTTATAATGGGTTGGTAAACATCACAATGAAATCAAGTATAAAAGAAATACTAATCAAGCATATTTCCTTATTATCTTCATACAGTAATATAATACTATTTGTAACTTATTCAAATCCTTACGTTAGTCCTTAGTCATCTCAGACACACCTAGTTTAGCATTTTACATCTTCATTCACAGTATTTCATAGAGCACAAAAAGTGGGATAACTACATGTGGCTTTATCCCTCTTCGTAGTAGTGGTATGTAGTCAATGTGCCCACATAAGGGATGTAGAAACGTGTTTAGTGAATCTTTCCCTCACTAACCCCCCCTCTTTCTCAAAGTTTCTTAAAATAATAATGGAGTCTAGGGTTTAATGACAAAATCAGATCTATAGGGATCTCTATAGGTATATCTATAGACTTCCAACTATCGAAACATCATAGGCAGGGTTATATAGACCTAGCAAACAAAACCAAGAAAGCTTAGATCTTCAGGACAATAATGGTAGGAAAGGATTATGGAACCGAACACCAAGGTGTCCTATTATTGTAAATCTTATACTTTCATCAAAAGAAGGATAGATTATAATTTATGGTATTATCTCAATCTTTCATAGTGAATTTTAGCCTCTATCTCAGTCATATCAGTTAATTTTTAGCTATGTCTTATTTTCTTACCCTTATTACTATTTTTATAAAATTTTAAATTACAATCAAATTATAAAAATCAGTAGATTAATTTTTGCATATTTATCTATTGATTTTACTACTAATACCCTTTAACTAAGTTAATAATAATACACCAATATTCCTAGAATTGTTAACTCATTTGGTGAACCCAATTTACTTCATTTGCACATAAAAACCTTATAAACCCTAGGGTAAAATTCCAATTGATTTTTCCTATACTTATTTTATTTTTACCTACATAATAAAACAAGAAATTAGAATAAAATTTTAAAATTTCATAGTAATTTAAAAATAAATTTCTTTTAAACCCTAGTTGCCCATACTAGGTCCTGATATTTTCCCAGTATTTTTTCTATAATTATTTGAGTTTTTATTTCAATATTTAAATCAAAAATTCAATTTAATTTTTAAAATTCAATAGTAATTTCAACAAATATTTATTTTTCTCAAAACCCTAGTTGCACATACTAGGTACTATTCAATCAAGCATTTTTCAATAGTTTTTTAAATTTTTGTTGCATATCTAATTCATAAATTCACTTTAAATTTCAAAATTTCATATTAATTTTCAAAAAAATCATCTTTCAAACCCTAGTTGCATATATTAGGTCCCATTACTTCTTGAGGTATCACCTTACATGTTTGTGAGCTTTGTATCCTTTTTACATAATTTTTAGTTCATTATTTTTAGGACATTATATATTTCTTATATTTAGTACTTTATTTCTTTATCACTTTGCCTATTATAAACTATTGAAAAATATTCAATAAAATTTCAAATTGATTTCCTACCTTAATAATAGCCCAATACACTTTTTTTGAGGAAATTGATAAAAGGGAACTTCAAGAAATCTTAACTAAACACCCTGACATGCAAGATGACATACATAAAATACTACAAGAAAAACATAAAAGAGTGAACAATGGGTAATCTTCTGAAACAATAGAGCATATAGTTACACATGACACTATGGGGACAACTATGTCTCAACAACTCCCTATAACAGCCCAACCTACTTCTATACCACTAACTACAGCTAGTACATGTTTGTCTCTTGATGTGGTAGCCCTTGTCTAAGAGATAAGATCTCTTCAATCCAAGGTGCTACATCTTGAGCAACATGCCTCTAGACCTACACAAGCTTTGGATTCTTTTTCTCTATATCATACACCATTAGCATGTCATATTGCTTCTATACCCTTGCCACAAGGTTTTATTCAACCCAAGCGTACTCTATATGATGACAAGGGTGATCCAGACACACATTTGAGAGATTTTAATGTATCATGGTTGGACTATATACCAAATGACTAGCTATTTACCAAGCTATTTCTATGGATCTTAAAGGATTATTATTTAAAATGGTTCTATAATCTACCAAATTAGTTGGTCAATACATTCAATCCTTTAGCCAACATTTTCCTAGCTCATTTAAGAATTAACATTGGTGATAAGGTTTCCTATGCCCAAGTTTCACAATAAAAACAAAGGTGAAATGAGTATCTCACAGATTATATTCCTTGATACATGACTATTTTGGCTAAGATGACTAGCCCTATGGTTGATCAAGAGTTACAAGATCTCTTGAAATAGAGTCTTCTACTAGCTTTGCGTGAATTGATTATGTTCAAAAGATTGTCTTCCTTCACTAAATTATGTCACACACTATAGGAAATAGAAGTCAAACTAATTATAATGGGAAAATTAAAATACAAAATTATCTGAGAAATAACAAACAAGAATAACAATAAATTACCATACAATGTCAAGGTTAATGATAACAATAGTCAAAATCAACTGATAGTTAATGTGGCTTTTGAGCCCCCTCAACGTGTGGCTTTATCAACACCTCCTTCATGAACCTTTACTAATCTAATAGTTTCTCTAGCTAAATTTTGATAGTATCTATTATAATGTAACATCATATCTCTTCCTCCTATCAAGAAGTTAACATAACAAAGCCTCTTCCATGGGGATATGATCAACATACATTTTATGAGTTTCATAAGGCACTAAGCTATATAATAAATAGATGCATAATTTTGAGACACAAGATATAGGACTTTATAGATGAAAATCATATTGATCTTGGCACTTCAGTTGAGCCTCCTTAGACAAAGCAAACATAGGATAAAGCTTTTAAAATCTTCTTATATCCCTTTACACATATCTCTAAAGAAGAGAAAGGGGATACATTAGGGGTTCACCATGCATATCATGCACATCCACCACTAGATACATACAAGGTACCTTTAGTTGAGACACATATTTTGAGTAATAAGATTTCTATATATAATTCTAGAGTTCTAACAAGACCTTCCATCTCCTTCCTAGAGAAAGAGAACATTAATGATGATTCAGATTATCATGCACTTTTTATCAGAGCCTACATTCATAATCATCCTATTCATAGTGTTCTCATAGATAATGGATCTAGTATGAACATGTGCACTATGATATTATTGCATTATTTGGGATACTCAAATTAGGATATTACCCGAATGGACATAACTATTAGTGGATTTAGTGGGCACATATAGAGTTCATTGGGTGAGATTGTACTTCCTCTATAGGTTGGTCCAACACATATGTTCACATCATTCAATATTGTTCCCAATGTAGGATTATTTGATATGTTACATGGTCGACCATGGATTTAGAAACTTTGAGAAATACTTTTTATAGTTTATAGATACATGAAATTCACTCACACTAATTAGGTTGTTAGTGTTGGTAGAGTTCCATATGACTTACCACTCCCCACTTTAGAGCCATCTACTATTTCATAGTCACCAGTTTTAATTTTACCACCAATTATAGTTCATCCTCTAGTTCTAATTTAGACACAATTGAGGCATCCATCACTAATACAAAGATTTCATACAATTCCATATCTTCAAAATTCTAGATAACTTCCACCTATAGTGTTCACACCTATAACAATATCATTGAGATCTCATGATCTACACATAGAGCACATGTTCAAAGAGCTTCTCCTACCACCATATGGGTCCGTAAACTACATATAGGTGCATCCACTTCTCAAAGTTATAGGGGGACCCCACACTCAATTTCTACTTCAAATATTTTATAATATTTATAACATATATAGATTTCAAATCCATACTCTTAGCATTTCCGTCATGCTTCATGATCATGCATGATTCCTCTCCTTAATATAGGATACCATGATAGGGAGTCTCCCATGAGACTCATCAGTTAATATCATTTTCCTTAGTTTTACCTATATATAGTTTCTTATATTTCATTGTACATAACTCAGAACATAAAAAATCTAAAAACATTCAAATAATTCAAAACACCAAAAATATTTTGATTGTAGGCATCATCCATGCTTTAAATTTCTACTATCATGCTAAACTTATATTTGTTTTTTATGCTATTTTTTGTATATTTTTATACATTACCATGCTTCACTTGATCTTCTTTGAGTGTGTGCAGTGACATACATATCCTTGATTACTTTACCCCACCCATTAAGGGGGCATCCTAATTCTATATCGAGACATACATCGACATACATAGCCACTAGGGGCATTTTATACATGAATACACCATCTAGTTTATGTCATTCCTACATGACACACTCTAGTTATCATGTTGATGTACATTACTTACTAGTTCACATCGATTACTCTATTGAAACTCACTAGTATATAACATTCATGTATTCTTAGGATATACCTAGTCTTGTACTAACATGTCTTGCATACATTCACTTCTAGCTTTGATTAATGAAATGTGACTATGCTTCTAGCTATTACATGCTTTACTTTCTTGCTCAGTGTTTTTTATATTTCACAGTTTTAGTTTTGTCTCTTGTATGTGCCTTAGGACATTTTCCAATGTCCTTTTCTTCTACTTATGTGTGTTCCTTAGGACATTTGACAATGTCCTTTACCTATAATCTTATATGTGATTGTGGCTTTCATGTAAACCTTCCTTTTTTTCAAATTAATGTGTATGTGGCCTTTGATCATGCCTTGTATGTTTGATTTCCAATTTGAGTGACACATGTACATGTCCCTTATTTTCCTAGCCCCTTCGCCACACTTGTAAGATTTTTTCTTCTTGTCTTTTGTGCTTGTTGCTTGTTTATTTCTCATTGTTTACAATTCCATGATCTGAATCATGTATTATCTTTCTATCTTGGATGCCATGATGGAAATCATGCTCCATCCCTCTTTGCCAACTACCAACAAACTAGAATTCTAGTTCTAAGTTTCAATTCAATACATTACACATACTATTTTATATATATATATATATATATATATATATATATATATATATATATAAATTGGCATACCCCTATTGATATAAAAATCTCCTTTAAAAACTATGTTATATCTTGAGATATCTTGCCAATTATCATTACTATATCATGTATTTTATAGCATAACACACTTAAAATGCTCTTTCTTCTTAGGGTAGTCATTATAGGGTCTTCATTCCTACCCTTCAAATATAGGGAAACAAATAGGGGTTTTATCATAGAGATTAAATCTTGTACCAGTTAAAAAACTATTTTTAGAACACTCAAAATAGTAATCAGAGGTCAAAGCAGGTAGAATTGACCGTCTAGAATAGTTTTTTTATTTTAATAAAGGATAATAGTGCCAGACATGGATAATAATTTTGAACACTAGGGTGTCATATTTTTAGCGCTCTTAGCCAAAAAATAGAAAAAATAGATTTTCCAAAATCAAGTAGAAAAGTAGCTTCAACTACAATTTTAGACATTTAGACTAGTTCATAATCAATAATTTTCATTACACTTTTACTCAAAGAATTTATATATAGGGGGTGTCATGCATGGTATGATGTCTCTCACTTTTAGTTTTAGATATGGTAGTTGGTATAACTTATAGATTAGAATCCATGTTTTAGACACCAGTAAATAGGGGCAATGTGTGCACCACATTTATTTTATTTTCTTTTCAAATTTAGCATTACCTAGACATTCTTAGTAGTTATGTGCCTTATTCTATTTTTAGGTGGTTGGAATCATTTTGTAGTGGATTTAATATAAGCCTAGTACACCAATTTTGGAGTGGATTTCATAAATCCTAATATCCATCTTTTGGAGTGGCTAAGAGTGGCATGATTTCTAGCATACATTCAACTATGTATGTCAATATTGTCAGATTATAGATCATTCATGGGCTTTAAGAGACATCTCATTTGAGACAAATTTTTATATTAGTATCAGTTTATAACTTTGATTCATAGGGTAATGATGGAGGTAAAGGACTAGCTAGGCTTTGTATTCTTGAGCCACCTACAAAGATAGATTAGACACATAGTCCAAACATCGATTAACATAGGTATGATCACATAACTTCACTTAGTGGGTGAAAATGGAGCCAAAAGGCTAGCCTTTGTATTTTTGAGCTACTTCTATGGAATTGAGCACCGATCTCTATTCATTATATTACTCTTGGTCCAACATTATTTAGCATCACTCAACATCATAATAGGTTTTGTATTGGTTCACATACCTGGTGAGGTGTATTCATTCCTTTTTCTTCCTCTCTCTCCTACCTAGATCTATACATTCTTATTATAGATATAGTATATCTAGCAAGAACTGATCTACTCTTTATTTTCTCTTATAGACTCATACTTCACAACATGCTCTCTCTATGCATACCCAACATCACAATAGCTTCATTAGCTTCACCCTTGTAGGTAAGTTTAGGAATGCTTTCTATTTTTCCTTTATCCTAGTATTTCACTTTGTTGCATCACTAGAATAAAGGAGGGGAAAACGTAGACATATAAAATGTGAAAATGAGTAACTTAAGTTTTACTTTTGACATCCATCCTATAGGTCCCTCTTTCATGCTTTCATGACCCTCATAGGCATATTTTTACTGATTCTCAATCATATTTAGCCTTTCAAACCTAATATAAATTGATTCAGACTCATCTTTCCATGACAAATCCATCCCCCCATGTCCCATTATAGAAGGACTATAGTACCCAAATTGGACTATAACACTAGACCCTAGGGTGTCCCATGTTTGGCACTCCTACCCAACCACATCTTGAGATCAAATTGTCATTTCCATCTAGTTCATATCCTCCTTCTTATCATCCTAATGTGAATTAATTCAACCCATGAACAACATATCCCTACAAAATCCCATTCAATGTTCATTTGGAATGGGTTGGTAAATATCACAAAGAAAACAAGAATAAAAGTAGGACTACTCAAGCATATTAACCTATTCTCTACATACAACCATCCAATACAATTTTTAGACTTTTCAAATCCTTACACCAGTCCCTAGTCATCTCAATCACACCCACTTTATTATTTTTCATCTTCATACACACTATTTCAAATATCACATTATGTGGGAGAACTACATATGGCTTCATCCCTCTTCAGAGTATTCGTATGTAGGTAGTGTACCCACACAATGGGTGTGAAAACACATTCAATTAATCTTATACACACTAGCCCCCATATTTCTCAAATTTGTTGAAAATTATAATGGAGTCTAATGTTTCAAGACAAAATCTATTCTATAGGGAGCTCTATAGACTTCTAGCTATTGAAACTTCATAGGCAGGGTCACACAGACTTGGCTAACAAAATGTAGAAATCTAGATCTTCAAGATAATATTAGAAGAGGTGGAGTATAGAAATAAAAACTAGGGTGTGTTATTTTTGGAACTACTATCCTTTCACCAAATGAATACTAGATCTTGATTTGTGATAGTGTCTCAATCCTGCACAGTGAAATCTAACCTTTATCTCAGTTGTATCAGTCTATTTCTAGAAAAGTCTTATTTTCTTACCCCTATTACTATTTTTAGAAAATTTAAAATTCCAATCAAATTATTCAAATTATTATCTTAATTATTGAATATTTATCTATTTATTTTACTACTTAGACCTTTTAACTAAATTAGGAATAATACACCAATACTCCCCAAATTGTTAAATAAAATTTCTTGTTGGGGAAAGTAGAGATATTTTTATTACTGACCATATCATTAGGTTCATAATACATTACCTACTTAACATTTTATAGTGATATATAATTTGTACGTACTTATCCAGCTATGCAAGTAGAGAGATCATAGTTAGACACTCTTCATTGGATTGAATATTAAAGTTATGATTTTATGAACCCCTTTCCAATCTTAGACTACTTTTTCTAATCATTTAAAAATTATTTTTCACTCTCTAAATGATGACTCAATAAATAGGCTTAAATGAAAGGCATTAAATGTCAATATTGAAATCATAAAACATCATGATATGGAAATTAATTGATTGGTTTTAGTAAATTACATAGCTTTGTGATCCTCATATCTAATACAAATTTATAGTAGTATGGTTATTTTACTTGCTTCTCTTTTTCTAGTGCATCTTTAGTTTTCAATTACATCATTTCTAAAAGTCCCATATTTTTTCATAAGTGCTAAATATTTATGTTTTAAATTTATCTCCATGTAATTTTTAACACTATGTCTTATACTTTATGAAATCGCTAAACTCTCCACTTATATCTCCTAGCATTTATAAACCCCAATAAAATACCACCATCAAGGTATTAGATGGAGTTATTAAGGATGAGGATACATTGAGTAGACATGATAAGGGAGTAATTAGGGATGGTTAGAGATGGTGAGGGATAATGAGGGAGTGATTAGAGATGGTGAGGGTTATTGATGAAGTGCATAGGGGAGATGAGGGACAATGTAGGTATGAATAGAGATGATGAGGGATAATTTAGTAGTGATCAGGGTTGATGAACAATGGTGAGGGTCATTGAGGGATTGATTAATGGTGATGAGGGACTGATTATAAATAATGAGGAATGGTGATGGATGATAAGGGAGTGGTTTAGGATGATGAGGGGTGAGGATGGATTAGTTAATGAATATCAAGGATGATGAAGTGGAGATTAGAGATGATGAATGACTAATTGAGGATAATGAGGGATGGTGAGAACCAATGAGGGAGTGATTTAGGATGATGAGGGTTTAATTAAATATGATGAGGGATGGTGAGGGTCAATGAGGGAGTGATTTGGGATGATAATAGTTGAGGAGAGAGTGATTAGGGATTATGAAGGATAATGAGGATCAATGAAGCTGTAATCAAGGATAATAAAGGAGTGATTAGAGATGATGAGGGATAGTGAAGGTTAACAAGGGAAAAATTAGAGATAATGAGGAATGAGGACATAGTGATTAGGGGTGATGAGGGATGAGTATGAAATTATCGACGATGAGGGAAGGATGATGAACATGTGATTTTTAACACAAAGTGGTTGTTTGATGTGTGTAAGTCATCAATGTGACCTATGCTACCCAAATCACATAATTTTGGATTAAATTCAAAGTGAGTGGTTTGAAAAATTTAATTTTGACAAACCTAGGACTCCAAAAAATGCAAAGAGGCAATCCAAAAGGCACAAAAATCTAAAAAATGATTCTATGTTTAGTAGAAAATGGACATCAATTGCAAAAGAAATGCCTTATAATCCCTAGGTTAAATATTTAGACCCTAAAAATGCCTATGTATTGACTAGATTGTATTTTGAAAAACTATTTTCCACATCATAAGGCATGTAGCTATGAGAAAAACTCTATCAAATGTAGAGTAACCCTAACTTATTATGTTTACTAGAATAAATTTAATGTATAATGAAATAAATATTTATACTTAATATTTAGATTATGAAATATAATATTTAAGTCAAGATTGGTTTCATGTACATGATCAGATGTTTTTTTATGTAAAAAAATAAAAATATGATCACATTATTAATTTAATAATAATGTGATCACATTATGTCTTCAAAATTACTGATCCATAGTTTAAATAACATGATCATGTAATGTTAATAAAATTATCACATTATTAACATTACACAATCATTCTATGGTAATAATCCATGGAATTATCCCCCAACTCTTTAGACATACCCCAAAATTTCCCTATGGTTTTTGATTTTAATATCATTTATAAGGAAAACAAAAACATAGTTCTAAAGTACTAAGGAGCAACATAAAATCTCAATTTGTTAAGTTACAAGATAATTTACTGTTGTGCTTATTTTACACATATTGCATGATTCACACACAAATCAACATGTAGGGGAAAACTACATCAATCTAAATCCCTCTTCATAATATTAGCTATGTAAGTAGTGGTTATTGATAGAGGGGTATTTGGGTTTAGTTTGATACTTTGTGCCCAGTAACCCATCCTTGCAAGGTCACTATGAAGACGAATAACTAGGATTTTATAAATTCATGAGGAGTGATAATCCATGACAAGGACCTGAATACACAATAAAAAATATGAATACAAACCCATAATCATCCAAGTGGTCACATCATTTTGTATTATGTATTCTATATAGGAAATTTGTATTAGGTTTAGGTAGTAGTGTTGATGCAACTATCTTAGACTGACTTTAGTGAGGATTTAGAAGCATCCAATCCAAAATTTGGTTATTTTTCTAGAACCATCTTCTAGACTAATTCCTACCTACTCTAGATCAAGAGATGAATTAGCATAATAAAAAGATAAGTAAATTAGTTATTTGTAATTTCCATATATATTATAACTGTACTTACTATTTTTATCATAGCCCCTATCTTGGTTTATTGAATTCAACATATGTTTATATCTAAGTTTAGCACCCAATTGACCTATCTCAGAGATAATTTATCATCTTTGTGTCCAAAGATATCACTTCCCATTTAACCCAATATAGACCAATTTATTATTCAATTTAAGGTCAAATAGAAAGATATAAATGAAGATAGAATAATCATAATCCAATTTGTCAAGGATGGAAATAATAAGTTGATCATCCTTTTTATCTATGTTGCATAATTTCAAATACAACCTAGGTGATATATATTTGGTGAGAAAATCATCTATAGTGTCAATTCTTTTTATCTCAAGCTGATTAGTTAATTGTCAAACTCATGACCCCTCATTATGTCCTACTTCACAAAGTATTTTTCCAATGTGGTCAAAACATCATTATGACTAGTTTTAGATTCAATGTGATATCAAAAATTGAGAGATGTTGACATGAATAATAGATCATATACTTTTTCACTTCTATTACACTACTCCTTATCCACATTAGGTGTTTGTTTTATTTATGTACCCATAGTGGTCTAGTGTAATCCTTTTCTTCTCAAGTGTGTTTGTATTTTGGCTTTCCACTCAAGATCGTTGAATGGTGTAAGAATTAGAACTTGATTCTTATCCATGGTGTAGAAAGGATGTATGTGTTGAACTGATAGTGATAGAAATAAAATGATATAAAACTCCACAAAAATATAAACATTCAATTTTATGAGTATTTATAATATTACTAATGCATAGATATATAAAAATCTCATATCTTCAACAAAATGATGCTAAAAAAGGAGCTATAGGTTGAAAATTATGTGAGTTTGATGTTCTTTCTTGCAAAATAAATCTCTACTTTCCATAAATTTTGGGTGTCAAAAAAATTGAGTCAAATTTTCACGCAAAAGTTAAACCGCCTTAGGGTTTTTATGACCAAGGAATAAAATGTCATATGACGAGGGGCTAAGTAAATATGAGCCATGGATCTTGTAGGAGAAAAATAATGCAAAAGGGATACATGATGTAGAAGTGAAATCAAACACAAGCCAAATGAATAAAGTATTCATTTATTAAATTATTATATTTAGTAACATTAAATCATTTATTATCTCATTGAAAAAAATCTATTTAGACAAGATACATGTATAGGTGGAAGATAGACATGTTCATACATCCCCATGAATGTTAGATTATCTTCTCAAATGACCTAATATAATTCATAACAATGATAAACAACATGTGTATGGAATACCCATTGAATGCAATAAAAATATACACTAATAGATATCTTCAAAAAATCACTTGGAGCTACCATGTTTTTTCTATTTCATGCTATGTTGGCCCTCTTAGGTTTCTCATTGAGAGCGAATGTGCATGAAAAAGTTTCTTCCTAATGGCCATGTGTTTCCTTCTTCTTCTTAATACTTCTTCTCATTATAAATCATTTTAATAAGTCACTTTATGTGATTTTTGTAAAATTCACCATCTGTGAATTTATAGTGTATCCAATACATAAAATCATATATTTTAATATAGATCCTTATATTATAAAAGGCTCTAAAATACTTAGTTTATTATTCATGAGAAACATTGAGATGTAGTCTCACAATCATGATATCCTAAACTTACTCTAAGAAGTTTATGGATTATAATTCATTTGGTTTCAAAATGTGATATTGGCATGATGAAGGTTTCAAATCCTTCAAATGTTAGATGTCTCTCAAACTCGATGTATATGGCTTACAGAGTATAATTATTTTATTATAAATGTATATGGTATGTATCCCCACCTAACATTAATGGGGAGTGTTGGAACATGTAATGATTAAGTGGTGATAAATGTACCCTTAGGATATTTATATTATTTAAATGGAAATAAAATATATTTTATTTATTTAAATGAGTTATCTTTGTGTAAATAAATAAAATATATTTGACCATTTTTTGAGGAGAGGTTGCACCCATTGGTTATAACAGTACACATCATACCTCAGTATGCAATGACATTTTTCCTTTGTAAAATCATAGTTTTGAATATGTGTGAACAACATATTGAGAATATAAATATTTGAAATATCTTTTAATATTTTTTGAAGAGATTATGTGTGAAGAAGTCATTAGAGAAAGACTTGTATTCAATTATTAGGTTATATTATATGAATAATCAACCATGGTTTTTAACTCCTTAAGGATTTCTAAATTATATCATGTGTTCATACTTATTTTTGTATGTTATCAATCACACATCTAGATGTAGTATTTTAAATATGCATTTTAAAAAATAATTCATTGTATTCTATAAATTGTACTTTAAGAACTGCAAACATTACCCTTAGCTCTAGACACTACCATTGAATCTAGTGTATAACTATGATATAGGTGTCTAGTATGGAATAATGGTTAGATCTTAATCTGACAACTTTATTATTTTGATTTTTTATCCCTTTATGTAATTATATTTAGATATGAGATACATGTTTATTTTTACCAATTGATAAATTACCAGATTTCACCTTTATTCACCCTTGGAATGATTTTTCTGAAAATGGGTTTATGGGATCACAATGTTGAGTTAACTCCAAACACCCCTTTATCAGTGGGGACTACCTAAATAGTCAATACTCTAAGAAGGGACTCATAATTATTTAGTTCTCCCCTATGTGTGGGAATGTGTGTACACGAAGGTGAAATATATTATATGAAGATGCATGTAGTGATATAGATTTTAATTTGACAAATATCACTCATGGTTTGTTATTTTAATACTTTAGACATGTATGAATATTCCTATGATTGATATGAATAGGAGAAAATAGCTTAGTTGTGCAATTTAATGATTGAGTTATAGAAGTATTTTTCTTAGTATTTAGCTAGATGAGGAATCATAAGGCTTATACTTGTATTTTTACCACACCTTTTGAAAATATCAAATGGAATGGTGTACTAAGATAAATAGCATAACCCATACACTTTGAATTATTTTCAATTTGGATGAAGTTTGGCAACTAGAAAATAGATAAGGCTCTAGAAATTACTATCGGTAGTAGTGTTCATTTATGGTTGGTAGTGTCCATAGGGATATAAAATAGGTATGAATATGAAAAGTTGAAAGTGAAGAATGTATATTAGGTTTTCATCTTTTTTTTGAAATAAATAATACTTGGGTCATTAGAAATATTTGAATCAAACTAAGAGATAATCATTTAGTCACAATGAGATGGTGAACGTGAGACTTTAGATAATACAAAGGGATATAATTAAAGGGTATGATTGATGTTTGCCAAATATACAACACTAAAATGTTACAAAAATTTAGTTTTAGTTTTTATCATTTAAAATTTAACAAAAAATAGAGAAATTCAATTTTGTTTTCATTTTGCTCATGTAGATTTTAGTCATATTTCATAAGACATTGATAAAATTACATTTTTAGAATTGTCCAAAATATAAATCAACCTTTAAGATTTTAAATTAAATTGGAATGAAGTTAGTTTAAACATGTTTTTAGTAAATAACTCAAATATTCAACAATGTATTAACTAGAAAAAAATGAGATTGTAATTAAGATAGACATTGAGTTACTTATTGCATTCAAATCTAATTATAAAAGTCTCTATTAAAAAATTCATAAAAATGAAAATATATAGTGAAATAAGGAATACAAATAAATTAATAAGATGAGGTCAAATGTATTTCACTTAATCAAAAACAATCATGAAACCAATCTCGCACCTAGTTAGTGAATTCACAACCACCATTAAAGTTGATGCAAGAGTCTATGGATGAAGAAGTGAGAATAAGAATAATATTACCACCATATTCATGCAAATGAAATGACATCAATATATACAAATTTTATTTAAAATATCTTTAAAAATCTTAATGTATGAATGATTGGAGTGAGGCATAGACGTAATCAAGACTAAATCCATAAATAGCATGGGGAATTGTTTGGTGGGAGGGTGTAGACCTGGTTGGGGTCTATGTCTTGATTAATTAAAAAACAAACCTTAGGTGAATCAATAGTTATCAGTTGGGGTTTAAATCCTAACCACCATTTCTCACTCATTCTCGATTGATACTAAGACATCGACGGGCATTAAAACCTACTTACCACTAATATGAGACTCGAGCTAGAAATAAAACATTATTAACATTATGAAAAACAAAACCTTTGAAATGAGATCCAAGTGGGTTATGTATTTTGACTAAAAATTTAAGGTATTGATGCGCTAAACCATTGACTTAATCAGTCAATAAAACAAAATTAGAATTATGAAGGAACTAGATGATGCTAGTAATTAGAAATTAAAATTTTAAGTTTAATTATAAATATTAGGAATCTATATTTAATACCCAAACTTATTTAGAGTTAACCTTTGTTTACAATGAATTATGTAAAAATGGAAACCCAAATATTTAATCATAATTCTGAAGTTAGATTAGTTCTAGGAAATAATAATTTTAAAGAGAAGTTACCACAAAATTATTTGAATATTTTATCAAGTTTTTAAATTGTTAAAAATATTGTAAAAAATATATTTTTATACTAAGTATCTTGTATGGAAATTTCTTGTATGGACATGTTTATCACAATGGAACAAGTTTCAATAGCTTGTTTTGTATGTAAATTGAGATAGTCCCTAAGAGAGACTTGAGAGAGTTGATCAAGCAAGATTTTTAAAGTTAAAAAGAGACATTAAGAATCCAATTTTATGCTAAGGGTTTTATATAAAATTTTCTCACATAGACTTGATATTTTCAATGGAGGAGGTTTCAAGACCCTATTCAACATGCAAACTAAGACGACCCCTAGAATTGACTTGAGAGAGATGATTACAACCAGCCTATGAATATGAGTGAGAATAGATATAAAAAAATAATAATGGGGAGGACCATAATTCTAAATAAATTAGGGCATGTTTTTAAAGAAATAACAATGCCTTTAGATTTATTCTATCCTTTCTTTGATTCAATTGAGGTGTTCATAAACTTGATAGATATTGATTGAATCATCATTATAAGAGATAACATTTAAAAATTATATATAAGTCAAATTATCCATTTATTATATTTTTATTTTCATTTCCCAAGGGTTAGAACCAATATTTCCAAATATTTTGATAATAAATAAAAATTAATCACAATTAATATGTATTTTCATTACTTTATCACATTCTTCAAGAGATTATTTCAACATAGTAATGTGCCATGATTCTTGTTCAATCCAATATTTTAAATATAATTATATGAAAATTTTAAAAAAATAATTGCATTTATATAATTATAATATAATAAAATTAACCATGATACTAATATTCATTCAAGGATTATCATTTTCTTAAATGTTAAAAATGTATTCACAATGATCCAAAATTTTAACCAATTAAATGCATCTGCAACCTATCTGAATTTATTTGAGGCAATAAAACACTATGAAAAATATGTAAATAATCAAATTTATCATGATGGATGCCAATAAGGATGTCTTCATTTGTATCTTATTTTATATTTAAAAAGACTTCATAAATTTTAAACTAGAAAAGAAAATTAAAATATGAAAATGACTAATACAACAAGGAAAAAAGATAATCTATGAAAATAGATAAATAAAAAATCAAAAACTAATATTAATAATTCAAATATAAAAAAATTATCTAAAAAATAAATAAAATAAGTCAAATTAATCTAATTATACTCTAATATAAACTAAAACTTAGTAACCCTAGATATGTTTTGGATGAAATAGTCAAAACGTTGTGATACAACACCTATAACATTATCTAATTTCCATATAAATACCTTTAACATAAACTTATGCCTTCCCTTAATTTAATACATTTTATAAGGAACAACCCACAATGGATATATCTTATCTTCATTTCCTTTCCTTTCATGGTCCTTGTCTCATAATAAGAATACATTTGATATTCCTAAATCTTTCAACTTGTCCCTTTTGTTAAACCATATAAGTATTATATCTTAATCTCTTATGAAATTTAGTAATTATTCATCTCAAAAGAATATTCCATTTAAATAGTATATATCAATATTGATTTCACACCACCTTCTCCCACATACTCTTTTATGAATTGATATGTTAGCAATTTCATATTGAGAGGATGTACGGACTCTTATCAAGAAATTAATAAGAATGGGGAATACTTTAATATCAGCTTATACTTGGTCTTATAAACCCGTAGAGCACATTTAAAAAGATAATTCCATTGTACATGTTTTTTTTTCCTTTTAAATAACATCAATTATACTTTTATTGGTCGACTTAGATACTCTATTTTATTGTGGATAATAGTTTGAAGAAATCCTCAAAATAGTTATATCATCATACACCCATTTTCATATAATTATTGATCGAAACATAGGTTATTTATCACACACTAAGGAACATGGTGTACAAAACCTATTTGAAAATTTTATTCTTAATAATTTTAATTTCCTTTTTGGTTGAAGTAATTTTTGTCTTTTTTTATAAATATTAGTATTGATAGGAGACATGTTCAAATTGATTTTGATAGGAATTATAAATTATATTTGAAGTATAGTTAGAGGGAACCATCCTTTAGAACTATTAAACCAACACAAATGGCTATCATCATTTATTAAAATTATTATATCAATTTAAACAGCCACATCTGGCCTATAAACACCCTATAATATTTGACACAAGGTGAGGCTAAACACAACCAATCCACTTTACCAACTTTAATACATCTCATTGAATTGATTGTGTTATTTGTAATAGAAGTATCTTAATTTGATCTTATCAATAAATATATAGTTATCAGAATAAATTTATATCCACATATAAAAAACTATTAACAACTTATACAAAATAGATTCACCATTATGCAAAGGATCTACTTTCAACCACATGCTACTATGAAACATAAAAAATATTTTCCACTCATCAAAAATCATGATATGACTATGGATAAATTTAAATATAGTGTGACAATAATATCTTGATATTGAAATTATGTGTGCTCTCACATTTTTTGACTGGTGTTTGCTTCTTAAATAATCATGAAAAATGTTAAATTTTTTTGAGATGCTTCTCTCTATACACACCTAAAATAAATTCCTTCATAACCATCTTTTTATCAAATTGGGACATATTTCTATGAATCTGGACCTATAATATTGTTATTTATTATTTAATTTGTTATGAATATTATGTTTAATGCTAACATTATATGTCTAAATGTGAGTATGTTTGATATAATAAACAATAATTTGATAATTTAATAAAGTGAGTTGATAATTCCACTAATGGAGAAGATATGATGGGCTTAAGAGAGACTAAAGGAAAGTTTTTTGGGATAAAATATTATGGGATAGAATAGAATATTTGTGGGATAAGAGATTATTAGAGTCTCCTCATTTATAATATATTTATGAAATATAAATGTAATGTTTTTATATGAATATAAGAATTAATTGTGATTCAATCCCAAATTATTTTATGTGCATCTCAGCGTCAACTCTTTCAAAATTGAAAAAATTATACAAAATATATTAATTTCTACATCTAATATAAGAGTAGGAACCCTATGGGACCTGTTGTCATCAAATATTACACCATATATGAGGGTGTTCAATCTTTGTCCATATTTGGGAAATATGGGAATAATTATAGGTATGTGGGTTTACCTATAGTAGAAGTAGACTTCTAAGTTTAAGGGTTAGCTTGTTGAATATACCTTGAAATGCTTATCACCTAACTAATTTATTAATTATGGGAAAATTGATATTAGTTTTCATGAGACACACCATAAGGATCTCCATAAGACTATCATATTTATACCACAATGAAATAAGTGTTATAAATCAACTTCATAGTCCTAAGAGATTCAAACATAAGTTTTTTAACATAGAGGAGATATGCATGAGACAACACAAGGTAAGTAAACAAGAGGGTAGATTACACAATATAATAAAATGTATACACTTTAAATTATCTTATAACACTAACTACATTCTAAATTACCTTTTAGAATATGGACAACTTGCATCAATCATAGAAGAATTGAGAGAATGCAAAGACAGATGAATATGTCTTAACCATTCACTATAAATCTATTTGAACACTTAGAAAAATGTGTAAGAGACCAAAACCAAAATTTAATTTACTTTCAAATGTAAAAATACAATGTAAATCTATAATGTATTTTCCATACATGGTGTGGTGTTAGTCTACAAGAGCCAAAATGACTAATACTTATAGAATTTGAGAGAGCGGAGAAGAGAATGAAGTCCAAGAGTCATTAGGACATGTGTCATGATAATAAAAGTTGTTAAAAATGTATGAAAGATTAAAATATAAAATACCATGCAAGTTATTCTCGGAAAAATATCCCTCAAATCATCAAATTCCTAAAATTTGTCGTATAACTCCTCATTTGCATGCCTAGAAACTGTCTTCATCATTTGGCTTCCTTAGAACACTCCATGATAGACTAGGGATAGATGTAGTGATTTTTATAATAGGGATAGGTTTTGGGCATGATAAAAAATTCATTTAATGATTCCATAATCATCAATATTCTTTTGGGAATGAGCTATCACTTCTTGTAGTCGAAATAACTCCTCTTTAACTCACCTTGCACCCTTCGCACCAAATTTGCCTTAATTTTCAAA
This sequence comes from Torreya grandis, assembly GCA_037957365.1. NCBI lineage: Eukaryota > Viridiplantae > Streptophyta > Pinopsida > Cupressales > Taxaceae > Torreya > Torreya grandis. The sequence goes on along the minus strand of JARHVA010007280.1, from coordinate 475,138 downwards.
AATTGATCCATATATAGGAGTGTATGAAACATTTTAGGACCCATAATTGCCTTATATTCCTCAAGAAGACATTAAAATACCTCAGACATAGATTTTTAACCTTCACATTCGTTTGTTCAATATACCAATTTGGACTGGTTGAGATGAAGGCACTTGCAAAGGTACTTTTGAGATTATCTACAACATAAAATGAATATGGTGAGTTATTTTAAGTCCAAATATCCATCCCAAATATTATTACATCCTTTGAAACCCTTCCATACCTCAACAACACCAAAAATAGTCAAGAAAAGATATTTTTCACCCTATCTGTATAGGTAAGGTATAACTTATCATGATGGGGAGGAGCCTTGGAGATTCATATACAACTTATAAAAATTTTATAAGCCATTATATCTGATATAAATTCTTCTCCTCTTTCATTTTCCCATTTAGTTCTTTGGAAAGGGTTTGAGAGGGTTTAGAGTACCTTTGACCTCTAATCATTGTTCATAAAGGTTTGACATTGGATTTGCAAAATAATTCCATAATTTTTTTTGTAATGGCATCCTTAATCACACCCTAACTCCTCATCCTCACAATAAAAACATCCTAGTATATGTGAGCTCTAAAAATTTCCCTCTCATGCTCCTCCTTCCATTCTTTGTAGGACTAATGTGTTTTCAGCTAATAAATTGCTTATCTATGTTCTCCTTTACATTACAATAGTTAAAAAATGCCTTATAACTCCCAATAAATGAGTTATAAGTTTTTTTAATGTTTCTCTAGCCTTATAAATGAAGTATGGACCCTATTAGGCACTAGGCCTAATCAACACCTAATAGGTTTATCTGCATGCTTATGGGTTTAGAAAACTATAACATGTTTCTACCCGCTATGCTTAGTATTTAATGTTTTTCCTTGTGTGACACAAATTTCAATATCCTTATTCAAAGTTTTTCCAACCCCTATCTCACCTTGTCATCCTCTTTTATCAAAAACTATAGGTTTGCACCTTTAGGGAATGTCTTCTATCTGAGATAAAATAAAAGACACTCTATTCTAACATACAGAAGGAAGGTGTGGTGGGATTATCCAAGTTATTTATATGATATATATAAATTTTCAAGGTTTTATAAAATAATTGGACACTCCAATCCTTCAAAACTTTTAAGACAAACTTCTCGAGAATATTGATTGTGAAGGATTTTGACATGTGACTATAGGTTGCATTATAAATACAATTTCCTTCCCTATTTTACATGTGTTATGAGTATTTTAAGGCCATTATAATGATGATTAAGGTGTTTCATACATATTTACCACCAAATAGTTTCAAAACACTTCACATTTACCTTTCTCTTGACTAAATACAAGTGTTGACTATGTGTGGTTGTGTTTCCTTGCCCAAAAGTTAAGACATGTAAACTAAAATTATTCTTTTTACATTTTATCATTTATACAAGACATTATATAGATTATATATTCTCATATAATAGTCTTAATTATTCATTCCATGCTTTAGGTGAGGCCAACTTCAATATTGGTCATGCTCATATGTCACTCTCATGATACAGTCAGCTACAATTGACTATTCTGGAGTAAAATGGAGGTCTTATAGGTCATAATCCATATTGAAATATATGATACTTTGTGTATTATCTCTTTTATTTCTTTTGGATGATGCTTCCACTATAAACTATTTATTTTTACATGTCTAAGTTCACCTCATGGGCATATAGGAGTCTATAATCAATGGTAAATACGTTGTCTTAGGGGAAAACACACCTGTAAGTGTTGATGGAAGTAAAAACCCTTATAATCCAACCCTCATAAATTTTATTTGGATTTTTGGAGTGTCTCTTAAATAAATAAGAATAGTCAACATGGTGACATGCCTCTATATTAAAACTTTGGGTTATGAACGCACTTGAGAGTTCAAATCTTGTAGAAATTATTAAATGTTTGTAGTGAATAAATATGTACTTTGAAGGCCTTAAAATATCACATTCCTATAGTCACACACCCATTAACTTTTGAAATGTTCTTCCCTTAGGATAGAGCTTAAAGGTATGATCATTTATATTGATCAAAACCCTACGTAACACTATTATATATTAACACCAAATGTGGTTAGGGCTCTATTTTGTAGCTTTAGGGAAACTTGTCTTTGAATTCAGATTCTCTTGCCTTGAAGTAACTTCTTACTCTTTCCTTCAAATATAATGATTTATTCATAGATTTCATTGTCTCTCCAACTCCCTAATACCTCAAGAGGGTTTCAAAACATGTCAATACTTCTCCATATAATAGCTTCATGCCTTTGTGTGAGCCACCTATAGGTGGACATTATAGTATATAAACTATGGCTATGAATATAAGCAGTGTGCATATGGTATGAATTCACAACTAGTTTTATGATTTATAAAAGTGTTAAAAGGATATCTTAAAATATTTCAATACTTGACACAAGTCTCCAAAGCCAATATCAATATGGAATTATACTAAGAGTGTTGATATAGTTGCAGGCAAGGTAGTGAGTGTGGACATAAGAAATATTCATAGTCTATGATCTTTAAAAGAGTTTTCAACCCTCCATCAACTTTCAAATTTAATATTTTCACTGTGGATAAATTTACTAAATTTAAATACTCTCAGTAAATGTGATTAACATCTGTAAGGCACTTGTAGGAATGTATTAATGGTGTATGATTGTGTGTTCCATTTTCATTGACTATCATAGTCCCTTATGTGCCATTTTGAGGCTTATTTTTATATCTCTTGTTTATAATAATATTTCCAACACCTTAAAACATTCCATTATACATACATGAACTTTCTTAGGACCCTTACATGCCATGACTGTAAGTGAAAGTGAATTGAGAGTTGTTTGTGTCTCAAATTTTGACTACAACCTTCATAATGCTAATATTAGAGAGTAAAATTTGAAGGAGGGGGGGTCAAGAATACATTATAGGCATGAGATACAACACCACACACTCATCTTAAACCATTGCAGAGAAATAAACCTTTTGCAAGTGTTGAAATCTGATTACAACCTCACTAGTATACTCCACATGCAACATAAGAGGCTTGAACTTATAAAAACATTTCCAAACATGAAACCAAAGATTGGAAACATGTGAGAAGGAATTCTACATCTTATGGAAATAGTTTTAGTATCTATATTGTATGGACAACCTCAAGCATAAGAAAAATCTATATGGTGTGGGATTAGTATGCAAACAAGGACAATCAAATTCTAAAGGATGGCTCATAAATAATAGGAATACAATCCTTTAAATTATTCCATGTTATTCACCACCAAGAGCATTTAACCTAAAAGTCATATTATTGGTTGTACAAAGAAGAAACCTACTAACTAGGTTTGCTTCCCTAGTGGAGTGATGGAGAAATATAATGATTTTATCCCAGATTTGTCACTTTTAAAGTATATAACTCATGTACATGGAGCCAATAAATCTTTAGTGTCACTTTATAAGCTTATCCCATGTGCCACTCTCTCCCACAGGCCGTAAAACCTTTAAAACTCCCTCTTTTTCACTTGTTTTCTTGATTTTAGTTAACACTCACATGATTTTATTACTACTAACATTCTTGACAAGTAATATAATAGGTAATTACATGAGGGAATATTTTGGAGGATTATAAAACACTTATATACCTACTAAAACTCTATCTCCCTCATTAATGATCCATATATGACCACTAATTGACTCAAAATGAGGTAAGTACTAAATTGGACTATGACTATGGCTAATAAAATATCAAATGAACCATGACACACATTATTACATTTTACTAGACCCATATATTATGTTTTGGACTATAGGGGTTGACTTATTTTGACTTTTAGTCAAAATGGTCAACATTCCTGGTAATTTCCCAAGGGAGGTATACTTTCTATGACAAGACTAGTTACTTAATACTATCCATTAGGACGTAAAATCATATATACAATAATTTGACACATAATTTACCATTGAAACCCTACCAAACATAAAGTAATGACACAAAAAATAAGGCACCCAAAATAAACACACATGTGCTCAACTAGAACACTTATGGAACATAACTAAACTGAAAGATAGACACACACACCTAAACTACTATTTACAAAATCTCAATCTCGAGTTGAAAATAATATTACCAACTTCAAATATGGTCAAATATGGTTCTTCGTTCATATTTATCACTCTATGAAGGTAGTCTAACATGGGAATCATGCTCATCATCAACCACTTGTATATGTAGATGATCAAGAGATCTACCACCTCTATGTCTTTTTAGGCCTGCAATTGAACTATTTATAACCTTAATGAATGATCTATCTTTCTCTCTAAGAACTTGTATTGTATAAAAAAATAACTTGATGTTTATCACATTTGATTTGTACTCCCCAAATTAAACATTACAAGGTATGATAGTATTCTCAATCTTGCTCTCCTCGATCACGTAATGTATTTGATGTTTGGAACCACTAATATTTTATTCTTTATGATCTAATACTTTTAAATGTGGCCTTACCTTATATGGAGTTCTTTTTTTTCTATTCAAGCATAACCAAATTTGCGTTGACCTCATTATCTATATTTATAACTTCTTGGGAAAGAGCTTCATCAAGATATTTCATGAATAGCTTCATCAAGCTCTTTCATGACTATAGTCCCTTGATCAGTATAATGACATTCATTTTTATGTTTTAAAGGACACTTAACAACTTTCTCATTATTCTCATCAACAATCTTGACATTGGACATGCAATCTCTTAGTGAAAAGGGAGTCTTACCCAACCTATAAAATTATTTACATATTGCATTGAACTTTTGCCATAGTTCATCTCAATTCATAACATGACACTCTTTTCCATTCCTAGTAAGATATTAAACATTAGATATAGACTTATTATGAGGGTGAGTAACATTAAATATCTGATCAAACTCTTAACATATGGAATTGAACCTTTGCCATAAGTTATCCTCCTCTACTTCATGATTGTCATCACCAAGGGCATCTTCATCAAGAGTAGGAAGAAAGACATCATTCTTATAACTTTGGCGATAAATTAGGTTATTCAACATATCATCATCATACACATGGATCATGTAGTTAGCTTCAAAAACTTGTGTAAAATAATGTTGTACACTTACCTCATCTCCCTTAAATGGATCTTCATACATGATGTAAATTCTAAGGTCAATTTTTTCAAGGTATCCATAAGGAACTTGCTCATAATCATATGCACATAATCATCTAATAAAAAGTTAGTTATGGATTCAATTTTAGAAGTACCACGATCCATATTAAAATTTTCCTTTTCATGCATAACAAAATTTAGATTAGAGCTTGTTTCAATATAGGGCTCAATGACAAGCCTAGTAAGAGGTTGATTTATAATAGTAACATTGTTTCCATACCTTATCCTAAAGAATAATAAGGATAAATTAGCTAATAGGTAGCCACTACTTCTGAATAAATATATACCTTCTAGGATTTTGTGTTTACCTATAGTAGTGTACTTCTATGTTAGCAGTACTAAGGCTCAATATGGTATGGAGCAATCAAGGTGTACTACTAGCAGTACACTATTACCTATAGTAGAAGTAACCTTCTAGGTTTAAGGGATATCTCCATAAAAAATACATGGGACTACTTCTAGGATTGTGCATTTACCTATAGTAGAAGTACACTTCTAGGTTTAAGGGCTAGCTCCATAAATATACCTTAAAATGATTATCACCTAATTAATTGTTTGATTATGGAAAAAGGGATATATGTTTGCATGAAAATAAATTAATCTAAGGGAGTGATACACAAAAATTATTTTCACAAGACTATCATACTTCTATCACAATGAAACAAGTCCTATAAACCAGCTTTGTAGTCCTAAGAGATTGAAATATATGTTTTTTAACGTAGAGGAGATATGCAAGAGACAACACAAGGTAAGTGAACCAAAGGGAAAATTTCAAAATATAATAAAAATTATACACTTTAGAGTATCCTACAACACTAACTACATTTTATATGACATGTTAGAATATCAACAACTTGCATCAAGCATTGAAGAACTGAGAGAAAGTAAGGGTAGATGAATATGTCTTAACCATTCACTATACATCTCTTTGCACACTTAGAAACATGTTTAAGAACTAAAAATAAAACTTTAATTTTTTTGTTAAAGGAAAAAAAAATTCAATCTAGAATAGATTTGACATACATGGTATGATATTATCCTACAAGATCAAAAATGGCCAATACATATAGAATTGGAGAGACATGAGAAGACAATGAAGTGCAAGAGTCATTCAGACATGCGTCATGATGATAAAAGGATTTAAACATTCATTAAAGAGTAAAATATAAAATAACATGCATGTTCTACTTGGACAAATATCCCTAAAATCTTGAAATTCTTGAAATGTGGCATATAACCCCTTATTTGCATGCCTAGAAACTGTCTTCATCATTGGGCTTCCTTAGAACACTCCATGATAGAATAGGGATAGATGTAATTATTTTAATAATAGAGAGAGATTTTAGGCATGATACAACATTCATTTCATTATTTTTTAATCATCAATAGTTTTTTGGGAATGAGTTATCACTGCCTGTAGTCCAAATAATTCCTCTTTCACTCACCTTTCACACTTGGTACCCAATTTGTGTTTATTTTTAAAATTTGATCCACATATAGGAGTGTATGACACATTATAGGACCCATAATGGCCTTAGATTCCTCAATAAGACCTTAAAATGCCTCCCACTTAGAGTTTTAACCTTCACATTTGTTTGTTCAATATATTGGTTTGGACTAGTTAAGATTAAGGCACTTGCAAAGCCACTTTTGAGATTATATAAAGAATGAAATTAATATTCTTAGTTATTTTCAGTCTCAATATCTCTCCCAAAGATGATTTCATCCTTTTAAACCCTTCCATACATGCACAACACCAAAAATAGTCAAGAAAATATATTTTCCACCCTATATGTATAGGTAGGGTACAACTCAATATGATGGGGAGGAGCCTTGGAGAGTCCTATACAAATTAAGACAATTTTTAAATCCATTATAACCAATCTAGATGCTTCTCCTCTTTCATTTTCCCATTTGGGTCTTTGGCAAGGGTTTGAGAGTGTTTAGAATAGCTTTGACCTCTTATCATTGTTCACAAAAGTTTGAGATTGTATTTGAAAACAAATTCCACAAAAACAACTTTAAAGGCATCATTAATCATACCCTACCTTATTAGTCTCCCATGTAAGACCTCCAAGTATATTTGATCTCTCAAAGTTGCCATCTCAAGCTCCTCCTTCCATGCTTTGCAGGACTAATGTGTTTTGAGATAAGAAATGGCTTACCTATGTTCTCCTTTACATTTCCATAGCTCAAACACACATTATGACTCCAAATAAACATGTTCTAAGTCTTTTTAATGTTCATCTATCCTTATTAATGATGTTTGGACTATATTAGGCACTAAGTCTAATCAACACCTAATAGGTTTATCTGCATGCTTATGGGTTTAGGAAAATGTAACATGTTTCGACCCCCTATGCCTAGTATTTCATGTTGGTCCATGTGAGACACAAAATTTAAATCCTTATTCAATTTTTCACCAACCCCTATCTCACCTTGTCATCCACTTTTCTCAAAATCTGCAAGTTTGCACCTTTGGGGAGTGCCTTCTATCTGAGATAAAATATAAGGCACTTGCCCTATTTTAAATGCAAAAGGAAGGTATGGTGGGATTATCCAAGTTATGCACATGATATATATAATGTTTTAGGATTTTATCATATCATTAGACCCTCCAATCCTTTAAAACCTTGAAGTTAATCTTTTGGAGAATATTGATTGTGTAGGATTTTGACATGTGACTATAGATTGAATTATGAAGACCATTTGTTTCCATATTTTCATGTGGTATAAGTATATTAAGGGAATTATAACCATGATTAAGGTATTTCATACATATTGACCATCCAAACCTTTCCAAACACTTCACAACTACCTTTCTCTTGACTAAATACAAGTGTTGACTATGTGTGGTTGTTTTTTCTTGATCTAAAGGTAACACCTATAAACTAAAATTTTGCCTTAGACCTTTTATCATTTATAAAATACCTTATATAGGTTATATATGTTCATATAATATTACTAATTATTCATTTCATGCTTTGGGTGAGGCCAACATCAAGACTAGTCATACTCATATGTCACTCTCATGATATAGTCAACTATAATTGACTATTTTGGAGTAAAATAGATGTCTTATAGGTGATTGTCAATATTTAAATCTATGACACGTGGTCTATTATCACATTGATTTCCTTTAGACGTAGCTTCCACTAGCATGTGTTTATGTTTAGATGTCTAAATTCACCTCATGGGCATATAGGAGTCTATAATCAATTGTAAGTAAGTTGTCTAAGGGGAAAACACACCTATAGGTGTTGATGGAAGTGAAAACCCTAATAATCCATTCCTCCTAAATGTTATTTGGATTATTGGAGTGTCTCTTAGCTCAATAAAAACACTCAACGTGGTGACATGCCTATATATTACAACTTTGGGTTATGAAAGCACTTGAGAGTTCAAATCTTGTAGAAATCATTGAATGTTTGTAGTAAAGAAATATGTACTTTAAAGGCCTTAAAATATCCCTTTCCTATAGTCACACACCCATTCCATTTTTTAATGTTATTCATCAAGGATATAGATACAAGGTATGATCATTTATATTGATCAAAAAACTATGTAACACTCTTATATATTAACACCAAAAGTGTTCAAGGCTCTGTTAGTGAGCTGTAGGGAAACTTATTCCTGAAATAAAATTCTCTTGTCTTGAAGTAACTTCTCACTCTTCCCTAAAAATATAATGCTTAATTCATATATTGCATGGTCTATACAACACCATAAGACCTCAAGAGGGTTTCAAATCATGTCAATAATTCTCCATATAATAGTTCCATGCCTCTGTGTAAGCCACCTATAGGTCGACATTATAACATATAGGCTATGTGTATGAATATAAGTAGTGCGCATATGGTATGACTTCAAAAATATTTTTATGATTTCTTAAAGTGTTCAACAAATATTTTACAATATTTAAATGCTTGACACATGTCTCCACACTGTGTTTCAATATGGCATTTTATTGAGAGTGTTGATATAGTTGCAAGCAAGGTAGTGAGTATGATATATAAATGAGTTTTTGACCCTCAATAAAATTTTAAATGGAATATTTTCGTCATGGATAACTTCACTAAATTCAAATAATCTCATTAAATATGATTAACATCTGTGAGGCACCTATAGGCATGTATTAATGGTGTATGATTATGTGTTCAATTTGCATTGACTATTACAGTCCTTTATGCATCATTTGGAGGCTTATATTTCTATCTCTTGTTTCTAATAAGACTTCCAACACCTTGAAACATTCCATTATACCTACATGAACTTTCTCAAGACCCTTATATGCAATGATTTTAAGTTAAAGTGAATTGAGAGTTGACTATGTCTCACATTTTGACTACAACCTTCATAATGCTAATCTTAGAGAGTAAGATTGAAAGGAGAGGGGTTAAATAATACATTTGAGTAATGAGATGCAATACCACACACTAATCTTAAATCATTTCAGAGAAATAAACTTTATGTAAGTGTTGAAATCTGACTATAACCTCACTAGTATACTCCACATGCAAAGTAAGAGGCTTGAACTCATAAAAACACTTCCAAATATGAAACCAAAGATGTAAAAAAAGTGAGAAGTAATTTAAAATCCATTGAAATAAATTTCATTAGGTGGATTGTATGGACAACCTCAAATAGAATAAAAACTTATAGGGTATGGGGATTAGTATACAAAAAATTACAATCCACTTATAAATAATGGTTAATAAAGATTAAAAATATAATACTTGAATTGTTAAATTGAATGTGAATATGACCAAGTGTACTATCTACCACCAAGATCATTTGACCTGGAAGTCCTCTTATTGGTCATACCGAGAATAAACCTGTTGACTAGTTCTTCTTACCTAGTGGAGTGATGGAGACATAGAATAGTTTTAACCCACTTTTGGCACTTCAAAACAAGATAAAGCATGAAAATGGAGTCAAATAAGTTGAAGGGTCACTTCATAATATTATCTGATTGGCCGTACAACCTTTAAACCTCCATCTTTTTCACTTGTTTTTTTAATTTTTTGTTAAAACCTGCAATGTTTTGCTAAACTAACATTGCTGACGAGGAATATGATAGGTAATGAAGTGAGGGATGCTAATAAGTTGTTTAAAACATTTTTATATGTAATAAAACCATACCAACCTCATTAATGATCCATATATGATCCTAATTGACTCAAAATGACATAATGACTAAATTGAACTATGACCAAAGATAATAAGGAATTAAATTACATAAAATGAACCATGACACTCTATGACATTTTACTAGACCCCTATATTATGTTTTGGAATACATGGATTGACTCATTTTGACTTGTGGTCCAAATGGTCAATAGAACCTCTATGAAAATTTCAAGTCTTATTTATAACAATGGCTTTTGACTGAAGACAACGTCCACTACTTTATCTTTCTAATAAGTTTAATATTTTTTCAATAATTGTGTAGTGTAGACTACTACATATCCTTTTGACATTAATTTTTATAAAAAAATAAAATGTGTGTGTGTTTCAAAATTACAAGAAATCAGAGTTGCAAGAGAAGAAGAAAAGCATTAAAAAATCAATATTTATAGGTGCAACCATAGGTTCAAGCTTAGTAGAAATAAATCTTGGAGGGTTTGCACTTGTGTTACATGTCAGTTTTCAATAAGTGTCTCCTGGTAACACATTGACCACTGTCTTGACTGAGATGTGATTTGTGATGGTAGATATCATTCATGGTTGTTTATTTGTTGGCTACCACATAACATATCCTACATTACATGGTAACATCCTAAAGTTTCCATGAGCTATGATTCTCCTCTACAGAATCATAACTATGATTTGTGATGAATGATATTCTCACATTTAATAGTTGAAGTCTCTTTATCTCCTCGGCATCAGTGTTTCCACAGAAAACTCTATCTAGGTCATCAAATAAATTCTTCAAAATAGAGTAATCTCTAAATTATTTACCATCAAATAAATTATTTAAATTGAAGTCTATTTATCTCCTCAGCTTTGACTTTTTTACCATCAAATAAATTCTTCAAAATAGAGTAATCTCTACATTATAATTCTTCAAATTATATTTCCATATTTATATTATTAATTTTTAACCAATTGAATATCAGATTGTAATATTTGTATTAATTATTTTTATTAGTGTGATATTGGATTCGAATATAGCTAGTAATGGATATCAAATTGTGTAATGGAACTAAACTCTAATTATATCTTAACTAGTTTTTAAATGTTTCTTTTAGGGTTGGACTTAACAACTCTGAAATTTGGGATAAACCGTTAAAATGAAATTATATGTTCTAATTTTTTTTATTAAACCCTAACCAAATAAAATTTTATTAGTATAGAAAAAATTATTTTAAATCAAAATACAATATTTAATTACCACAAACCCTTGTAAAATAAAAACTTGTATCAGATATTACAAATATTAAATATTCAACATTCATTCTAATTTGGAATATTATTGATATTGTTAGATGGTTAGAATATTTGAATTTAGAATAATTTCCATACAATATTATATCACTTATTTTAGATCATATTTAGAGCATATTTCATTTTGGATGCCTTGAGCCTATAAATTGGAATTAAACATGGATGATAGTATGACTGAAAAAAAATAATATTCTAATCCTCAAACAATATCAATGCCAATGTTTGACCCCTCTAGTGAAGTCATCTCATTCCCAGAGGTTTTTATTAGTTGCATTAACTCCCAATCATTACACTATGGTTACATCCACCACCATAATCCCTCTAAAATACTATACCCACCCTCAATTGGATCCTAAACTATTGTGACACCCTTAAATTAGGCCCCACATACCAACAAAGGTGATATTATTCCCAACTACGACCCCTAAATGAAGTCACCAAAATGAGTTTGAAGGTTTTTATTCCCAAATCTAAAAGCTAATGAGGGGTTTTGTCCTTAATTGATGAATGTGAAAGAAATCATGTTTAGCTTAAAATAATTAATTGTTTGATGATAGATATATGTCAAAAATAGACCTCTCCACATTCTTTTATGCCTTTTCCACTCAAAATCCAAACTTACTTTATTTTAATAATAAAATAAAAGTTTTTAAAATTACTATTTGGCAACTTAGTCATATTATTAAGTTTAATTTCAAGTATTCAAGAATACTTTTTATTTTAATAATAACTAATTAAGAATTCATGTGATTTTCCTGATTATTTTTCTAAATGAAGAATGATAAGGATTATACTTGTATTTATACCACACCTTTTTAATATATCAAATGGTAAGGTTCACAAATAAAAATAGGCTAATCCATAGGTTTTGAATTATTTTTAATTTGGATGAATTTTGATACTTAAACACTAGATAAGGCTCTAGAAATTACTATCAGTAGTAGTGTTCCTTTATGGTTGGTAGTGTCCATAGGGATAGAAAATAGGTATGAATATGAAAATAAAAGTGAAGGATGTGTATCAAGTTTTTATCTTTTTTGTAATACATAATATCTGGGTAATTATAATGATATGAATCAAACTAAGAGATAATAATTTGGACACAATGAGATAGAAAACATGAGACATTCAATAGCAGTAGTTATAGAACTAAAGGGTAGAGACCTAGTTGATATTTGTCAAATGTACAAGACTAAAATGCTATAAATATTTAGTTTTAGTACCTACAATTTTGATTTCAAAAAAAATAGAGATAAATTTAATTTTGTTTACATTTTGATCATGTAGGTTTTAGTCCCATTTCATAAAATAATGATAACAATGCATTTTTAGAATTGCCTAAAATATAAATCAACATTTTTAAGTTTAAATTAAATGTGAATGCAATTACATTTAACATGTTTCTAGTAAATAGCTTAAATATTCAATAACGCATTAAATGAAAAAATCTAGATTAATAAATTTATGAAAATGATAAAATATAGTGAAATAGGTAAAATAAACAACTTACTAAAATTAGGACAAATCTATTCCACTTGATCAAAAATACTCATGAAGTCAATATCTCATCTACTCAGTGAATTCATAACTACCAATGGAGTCGATGTAAAAGTCTAGGAATGAGAAAGTGAGAATAAATAAAATACTAACACCATGTACATGCACATGAAATGAAGTCAGATATCTACAATTTGGATTAAAAATATCTTTAAATAGCATAATGTATGAGTGATTACAATCAAGTGATTAAAATTGTGTCTACCATAATTGCATAGCCATGCAAAATAAGGGAGAAATTACACTACAAAACCATAAATTACATAAAAGGAGTGATTGGTTCAACATATCTCCTCAGAGTAACAAAGAGTTAACTCTCACTAAGTCTCCAAATCATCCATATATAGAAATATTCATTTTAAGGGATCGTCATTTTCCTTCCAAAATGTATATTATGGAAATTAATGCATCCACCAAACTCATTGACTTTTACCTCCCACGCTATTTTCTCAGTTTCCTTGAAAAACACAAAAACAAACATATTAATATTTTTATTAAAATCAATTTCAACAAAACATGAAAGAAGAACATGGATAGATTTCCATCCATATATAATTTTACAAATTTAGTGATACCATGATGTCTAAGCCAAAACTAATTTCATGATGCCAAAGGCGAATCACAAAACAAAGTTTTGTAACAAAAGTTATGACCGAAAAGACCTCTCTGAAAAACATAGTTCAAATAATAAAGATTTAAATTTTGAATTAATATTTACTCCTTCAAAAATTAATACAAAAAAATATAAATTAATTCAGTTCTAAAATAAATAATTTTGATTAAAGTAGTTTAAAATTTTCTTTAACTAATTTAATTGATTAAAATTAAATTAAATAAAACTAAATTGAAAAACAATTTCCAAAAAATTAATAAAAAAGAAAATATAAATTTATTTAATTCTACAATAATTAATTTTGATTAAATTAATTTCAAATTTTCTTGAACTAATTTAATTGATTAAAATTAAATTAATTAAAAATAAATTAAAAAACAATTTCCAAAGAATTATAAAAAAGAAAATATAAATTAATCCAATTCTACAATAATTAATTTTGATTAAATTAATTTCAAATTTTATTTAATTATTTTAATTGATTAAAATAAAATTAAATAAATCTAAATTTAAAATCAATTAAAATAAATTAACTCAAATAAAGTCTAATTAATAAAAAACTCTGACAAAAAATTATAAATAAGAGCCGCATAGCAGCTAGTCCCTGCCTATTTTAGGTTAGTTGTAATAGAAATTGAAATAAAAAAGAAGCTATAGGATTCACACCTTTGAATTAGTAAGTTTTGTAAATTAATTATGACTTTTGCAATATTACACAAACACTAAGATCTAGTTAGTTTAAGCAAATCATGCTCTTAGAGTGGATTTGTGTTGTATGTCATAAGCTTTATACATAAACTAAATTCAATTAGGAGTGTTGAGACACCTGGTTTATTTAGAGTAATTCATATTTGAGTTCATGTTACAAAAACTATCATTCTGATGTTTGAACAACCTTTCTTGAGTATAACTATTACTTCAGATATGAGTTATAGTTTTCAATATTGTATCACAAAAACATCACCATTTGAATGACAACATCCTATAAGACAATGTTGATGATATAACTTTTATTTGGACTCTAAGTATAGAAGCCAGTTCAGAGTAATGAAGAATCATCTAGAGTTATGATGCCAACTATCTACTATTCTAGAGTGTGGTCATCCTATACAGAATAGACTACTTGAAGGAAGATGTTGACATATTGCAAATACAAGTGTAGGAGCTACCTTACATGAGATCAATAAATTTTCAATGGATGCCAGGGTCTTATAATTAACCTACAATCTAATAAAAAAGGTCTATACCAAACAAAACTACAAAGCACTAGTTCAAAATTTATCTATCAACTATGTATAAAAGGTGACAAATGCGTCATTAACATACATGAAGGATCAACTCAGTGATAAATTATGCTAAAGTTAGGTTCTCTAAGGAGAAATGTTCTGGTGTTTACATCAAGAGCAACTTTGGTTTAAGAGACTGAGATAGAACCTTAGGTGTGATTAACAACCACATAGCATTCACAACTAGTTCAAGCACTAGAATATGAGATCGCTAATGAAACAAGAATATATCCTTAATAAGTCTTATCATCATACCAACTCAGTTGTGTTGCCATGCAAAAAATAAAGTAGTAGCTTTGACATTGAATTCTAGATTAAATTCCTTTTAAAGATAATTTTTTTTAAAGCTTTGATTAAAACACATTTTGTAATGTCTAGAAGCATGCAATGAGTAATAGTTTTTGTAGATTTTATATATTCTAATCTAGGGTTTACATGCCTTGATCCCGTATTTAAATTGTAAGGACAACATCCCATTGAGGTGGTTTCCACTCCTATTTTTACAACCCTATTGATGCGCATGGAAAATGTGAAAAAAATGTAAAATATGCATCAAATGTTATACAAAATGCTCAAGAAAAATTGATCTTACTACACACTATGATTATAAAATATTCTGAGAATGTGTGTATGGATTAATCTCGTAAAATATTTTGAAAAATGTTTGGTGTGGATATTAAGCTAATAGATTTTGTATATTTGGGTTTTTACCAACTTGAAGGCTATAAAAAGAGGTGGAAAGGACTGTGGGTAGGTCATAAGAATTGGATTTGAGTGTATAATTTATATTGCAGGTAGATATGTATGCAAAATGCATGTGTACTCGATGCATGCATCAATGTTTGAAATAATTCCTAAATAGGATTCATTTTAATGATAAGCTAAAATGTTTAGCAAGTAAGCCCTAAAACAAGACATCTATATTTATGTACAAATAACAAAGCAGTGATAGTTGGATTCACTTATGCTATAGTCTTATTGACATGCATGCCAAATGCAAAATTATTTGACACAATGCCATTTCATAATGAGTTCTATTGGATGGCACAATCACAAAATGGATCCATACTGGATATAATGATGAAGCACTAAATCTCTTTTTTTATAACTCAGATGAATAAGAAATGCAAAAGTCAAATCATTTTGTCTTTAAATGTGGTCTAATGACAGGTGCTACTGAATTTGACACTACCAAAGATTATGTGCCCAAGAGATAATTTACATTGTAAAAGCTAGCTACAATAAGACAAAGGATGTGGGAACTTCAATAGATTCAATTGAAGAATTAAAAAAATAAAACTCAATAGCTGACTTCAAAGTGAGAAATAGAGTCAGTATTATCTTAACAGTTCCAACTTTTTCCATATTATTTTCTAGACTAGTTGTGTGTGTCTTTGTAGTTTCAACGGTGCTCTATAAAAATGGATGGGGAATAACATATCGTAAGAGTGGCACAATAGGGTTGAAACAAGAAGAGTGTTTTCCTCTTAGGTGTTGATTGAGGAGGACCATAGTTATCAAATAGTTCTAGATCTCACCTAGTTTCAATTGGATGCATATTTTTAAAATACATCAAATTAATTTTTTAATTAGTTTCTCTTCTTCTGAAGTTAAAATTTCATTCCTCTATAAGCCCATGTACCAACTGACTTACTTTGGTTAGCCTAATAATTAAAAAAATACAAATGTTTATGTTAAAACACTAATTTGTTTTTGGACTCCATTGTTCCTTGGGGGTGCATGAAATGGTCCAAATTTTAATCTTCTAGATAACCTATTGCAAAAGGGGTATTATGTTTTATATCTATGATCAATGCTTATTATTACAAAAACATAAGGAATACTAAAACCAACATTGTGTAGCAGTAGAACACTTCTAGGTAGGGACTAAAAAACAAAATTTTGAAATAAAAACAAATTCTGAAATGAGTCTAAACAAACACCCCACCCACATAAAATATAAAAAACCTCATCCATCCATTAATTCAAACCTTTACCACTAACATGTGTGAAAAAATACTTTGTGTTTGTTTTCTCTATTTTTTTAATTGTGTGTTTTTTTTAATAGATTATGGATATGATTATTGAAACATGTATTCCCATAAATAATCATAACTTGTCAAGGAAGATAGGAAATTTGATTTTAATAAAATACAAAAAATACCTATCATGAGTAGATTTATTTTTCCTTTCAATTGAATAGTTGACAATGTTTTCCCTAGCTCTTATATCATATCTACCAACTCTCTATCTAGGTCTATTGGGAGAATTGTATTGCAGCTATTGTGTTAGATTGCATTCCTCTGAGATGTTAATTTTGAAATGTGATAGTAGTGCTGGGTGAAAAAACATATTTGATAAAAGAGCATTTGGAGAATATGTTGAATGTAAAGATATTCAATAAATAATTAATAATCTAGAAGAAATAATTATTTGTCTTGACATAATATAAATAAAATCATATACAAATTGAATAAACAACATTTACTATGCTACAATTAAATAAAAACTAGTATATATATTAATCAGTTCAGTACATATAATTTATAAATTTGTCTTTGAGCATATTTGTATACAAAAACTCTTAAAAGAAAATAGTATTTACCATGTTTTGATTTTACAAAAATTAAATTCTCAACTTATTGGTAGCTTATTTGTGACTAAATACCAACAGCAACAAAACTTGATAAGTGGAAATGCACATTGTATGTTTACACATCATGAAATGATAAAAAGGATTTAAGAACACCATGAAAAATCAAACATATTTTGAGTATTATTGTAGCACGCACGCACGCCTACGCGTGCGCACGTGCGCACGCGCGCGCACACACACACACACACACACACACACAATCATAATTTAAAATATTAAAAAAAAATAGTGGGTTTGTTTAGACTAAGTGATGTGTTTACATACCATTAATAGTTTGTAATGTCAGCATCTATAATGTTTTGGTGTTGATTGAGTACAAATTTTTATTGAATAGAGAATTCTTGAAGCATGAAGATGGTATAATGTTTATGTAGTCTTCATGTGAAACCTCTGATAATTAAGGTAGTATTATTTTTAGCAACTGTCCTAAAAGGAAGCATTGTGAATTGTTTTTTTTTTTTTAGTTTTTAGATTAAAAATTACAAGATGGGTGTACGCATATGAACTTTCTTCTTCATAAGATGTGAAATATGGAGTTATAAAATGTGGTAGCTAAAGGTTCTCAATTGGGTTGCTACATTTATTGTAAATGAGTTGAAAAGGCATAGAATATACGTTTGTAATTCATAGTGTTCTTTCTACCTGTAAGAATACAAATACAATTTTGAAAGAGAGATTAATGTAATGTAAACATAGAAAGAACTATGTTTCAATGATAAGACAAGAACATAATTTTTTTTTAAAAATTATAATGATAAAAATGAGATAAAGTGAGTGCATTAACATACCTCGATTTTTGTATTTAACAATGCATTTAACTCTTCTAATGTTTTCTTATTATGTAATGGAGTAATAAATGTTTCTTGAATGGTTTTAAATTCTCTTTCAGGGCTATTTTGTTTCACCAAAGTTTTTAAGGGATACATTAGGAATTGTTAATTCTATATATTTTTTTGAATGGTGGCAAACAATGGCTCAAATGTTCCAAATAGATAGAGCTGCACAATTAAAGATAACATAGTTATTTTTGTTTGTACGTAAATTATGATTCAAATTATAGAGTATGTGAGAGGTAGTTTTCTTGACTATGCTGTATCATCTTTTGAATTTCCATCTTTAATTTTCAATATCAGTTGCAAGCCAAATTTTTTTGTAGAGGTTAGAATTGCAGCAATTGTACCGCTTACATATACATCAATGCAGCTCAACAAGTGTCTAATATAAATTTTGGTTTGAATTTTTAATCTATGAAAAGAAAAGTTATAGTCTCAATTATGCTTGATTGAGTGAGAAATAATATGAAGTCACAATCTCCATGATTGTAACTAGTTTTGGGTATGATTCAAAATTCTATAATTTGTATTGCTTTCTCTAGAACAATTTTGTGTTCATGTATTTCAATCGGGTTGCTAGGTACATTGAGAGTGACATTCATTTCTCCTTTCGCATATGTTAAGTTAGTAGGTAACAACTGTTTATTTTTTATTTTTTGTAACATATCCTTATAAACAATAAGGAATTTTGCTTCAAATGTAACATATCCTTATAAACTATGAGATTCTTTGTAAGTACCATTTTGATTCAGTCTCCAATGGTTTTCTATCTTCTACACTTTCTATTGATCTTTCAGGCTGCCTGTGATGATATAATAAAATTCAAATTAGATTGAATATAATAAAATATGTAACTTTATGTAAAAATATTTTAATTTAGAAAATAATTAAATAATTTGTAGAAAAAGAAAATTTCATTTTTATATTTACATACCTTCTAGGGAAATGTTGTTGCACTTTATTGTTTTAGACAGTTGATTTTGAAATATAATAATATTCAAAATTGATGTTTTTTAATTTTTCATATGAATATTTATTGTATATGGCTAGGAAAATAGTATCATGGTCACTAAAATAACAATCTATTTTGTAAATGTAATATTTTTCATCTTGTATATTGGACCATACATGGTCTATAATAGGTCTTGACATTATTTCATTTTTTTTGATTAATTGATGCATACTTTGGGCTTCCATATAGTGTTTTAATATTTTCACATTCTCGTGTTGCTTTTTGATGTCAATGTTTAAGTCTCATACTATATATGTCTTTGAGATTTTATTTATATCAGTGAATGCATTGGCAGTTATGGATATGATGTCTAAGATATTAGAATTTGGAGCTGCATATAAATTGACAATTGACATTTCTTAGCTTTCTTTTCTTATGATTACTAGTATAACCTCTACATTATTTGTCTTGTATTGCATTGTTTTTAAAATATAAATATGTTTATCAATGTAGATTGTAATTCCATGAATATGAGCCATTGTTATACAATTGACCTTTTCTAATATATTGTTCATTTTAGTACATAATATATGTGTCTAGATGATAGTCATTCATTACCTCCTCAATGTGGGCTTGTAAGCTTTTTGTATTCAATGGAAAGATAAGAGTATAATATTTTTATCTATGTTAATTGGATTTTTTTCTATTTTTTATTTGACATATGTTCATAAGCTCAACATTTCTATTCAAATATTGTTTTTCATGTTAAAATTATTCATTGATAATGGAGCAAGTAAGTAAAGTGACTCAATATTTCATACTTAGGAAAGTGTTGTCTATGTTAAGCCATGTTGTGTTATGCTAGGTGGGTTAAATACAACACCATATATTGTGAAGCCTTGTGATCAGTGTATTGTTCTTGCACATGCGAGTTGTATTGAAAATTGTTTTGAAATTATTTGAGTTTGACTTTTATATGTATAATGTAGAGGCTTAGAAACACGTAATATTGGTATCTAATCATGTTCAACTAAGTTATTGTATGAATGAGATATTTTTTTTAACTCTTTGTGTCCAATTCATGGATAATTGAATTTGATCCAAACTATGTCTATATCACCTATAATTATGTGTGTTTTGAATATTCCATCTGAGCCATTAACTAAACCATTTTATATGTCATAGTTTTTTACACAGATTTCTACTAGCATTTCAGGCTTTAAGTCAATTATAGGATGTAGGGATGATGAATGATGAGAAACATATGTTTTTTCATATAGAGCTTCTTGTTCATTAATTATATGTATGACAATTTTATTTGTAGGGATCAGTGACAACATCTTAGCATTGTGTTTGTGAATATCATCATTTACGTAAAAGAGTTATTGGAATGTTGGATCATTAGGTACAGATCATAAAAAAAAATATTTAATGTAACTTATATCATCATCTCATTGAGATCTTGTACGCAAATGGTTAAGAATTGCTATAAATTTTGCATTTTGTTGATGCATTGTCATTTGTAGTTCGTAGACATTTATTTTATTTTTTTAAAATTCAAATGGAAGCAATTCATCATTTATTTTAGGATGTTATAAAATTAGATAGTCATTCACAAGTTGAGCTTGGTAAAAGTCTCCAAAAAGAATCCTGTCTATATTGCAAAAGTATTTTGTTGGAAAATGCATTATTTCTCATAGTCTCTTGCCTACTAAATACATGAAATGAGCACCTACTAATGATGTTTCATCTATGAGAAGTAATTGTAGTTGTTCACAGTGATTTGACATTGCATCTAGTTTTTCAAAACTAAGTGGAATAAGTTAAGACTTATTAAAAGGTAGCAAAAATGTAGAGTGTAGTGTTACTGCTCCAACATTCTATGCAGTTTTTCCTGTGTAAGCTAGTATCAGTCTATTTGGATTAAAAGGATCACTATCAATGAAGTTGTTATAATAACAAACTAGTATTTAATTTATGAATTTAGTAGTAAATGTTTTTCCCATGCCAGCATTTCTTGTTAAGAATATGTGTAGTAGTTCAGATGGGTTCACTCATTTTTTCATTTATATATCTTTCATAATTGCTTGTCATTGTTAGTTAAGTATTATTATGAGTTTTTAGTAGTTTAAATTGTCAAATATAAATGGGATTTTTCCTATTTTAAATTTTTTTACATTAGTTTTGTTTCTTGTTAATTCTTCTAGGAATTGTAAATCAAATTTGAGATCATAATGCTCATCTGCAATACTATTGTTTTCTATTTTTAAGTTAATTTTTTCAATTGTGTTATTCTCTAATTCATCTTTGTCAACAATTTCATCTATGTCACCCACAGTAGAGTTAATTTCATATGTGAATTTAACTTGTTTTTGTTGTGTATTTTTCATGGAAAGTATATGCATGGCCCCATGTTGGGAAACATAATTTTATAGTATTTTCATCTTTTATAAAAGTAATGTACAATAATAGCCTTTCTCTACAATATTTTTAAATTGCAATACATTTATTGTATTTGACAAATTGAATAACATGGGGCTTTGCTTTATTTGATAGTTTTTTTTTCCATTTTTTTGGTATTCTGAAACAAATTTTTCAAGACAAATATCTTTCAATTGTTGAGGGCATTGCAAACAATAGTATATTATAGATTTACACATCATCTTCATGGATCAATAGTGATTAAGGTTTTAGAATAAATGTGAATTCTTCTTAAGGGCTTGTATTTATGAATATGCTTTTTCTTAGGCAATTATTCGATAGCAATGAAAGAACTATATAGACAACTTGTTGAGCTAACATTTATTGTCTATTGAGTAATGTGTTTCCTAGGCTATATATAATTTGAATAACATCTAAGTTTATTGATTAATGTTCTTTACGTATTCTTTTGAATTCTCTTGTCATTGTTCTATCAAGTATTATCTTGTATTAAGTACAATAAGAACTTGCAAAATAAGCACTTAATATGAATTGGGAACATGTATTTGCTTGCCATTGTTCAAGAATTTTTTTTTGAAAAGCTATTTATCCATGCTTGCGATGGATTTATTTTTAAAAAAATTGTTGGTTGTGTAAGCATGAATCTAATTGATTCTATGTATTCACTTTTAGTGATGTTCAATTCCATAAAAAAACATGTCAAATGTAATAGAGGGTTCAAAGTGTTTGCATTCTAAAGTAGAAAAAATATGTTTTGAATTAGTTACTGCTTGATCATTATTTTTTTTAGATGGTTCAAGAATAATTATCCTTTTCATTGGAGGGAATGGGAAATTGTGCATATAATGTTTCTTTTTATTTTTTTAGCAACTCTTTCTATAGTGATGTTCGTGTAGTTTTGTTATGTTTGGATTGAGTATGTCTATATCACAAGTTATATATTTATCCAAAAGTTTTACAATGTCCTCATTTGTGTTCTTTCCATCTATTAGTGTTGATTTTACCCATAACATGAAATGTCTGTGTTGGTTCCCTCTACTTTGGAATTCAATAGAAGAGAAGTGATCTTCAATCGGTCCAAAAAAATATTCATCTTTGTATATCATTTTTAACATCAAATTCACCCTATGTTTATAGTATTATGTATAGGTGTCTAGGTCTTTCATAACAAAAAAAATATTGGTGACTGTATGAAAAGGATTAGTTTCATTTTTTTTGGTGTTTATCATACAATTTGGATAATGCATTTGTTAGTGTCTCCCAAATGTGTTCAGCACTTGAGAATGTAAAAAAGAATATTGGTGGCCCCAATTGACGTATCATTGCAAATGTTTTTTTCTTAGATGTTCTAAATAATCTGGGGAAATTCATATTTTTTAAAATTGACATATCAAATGTCAAATTTAAGAAATTTATCTAAATTTGGTTTGTATTTGACATCTCTTACTACTACCTTTATACCTTTCAGTTGTCCTTTCCTAATCCATATCCATATTATTGCAGTGACTTATTCTATAATTATTTTCATAGCATTTAAAAATAGTTTTTTAATGTGATATGCAAATGCATGATTTGTATATTCTAGTTTCCATTGTGCGATTTTCATATATGAGAATTATTTCATTATATCATTATTGTGAGGATCATCATAGAAGAGTGTTGGGAAATTCATCTCTTTAGTAAACTTATCTTTAAATATTCCAAGTGGTTTTTGTCCTTCAACTGGTGTAACGTGGATTATTTTATCTTGAAAGTCATGAATACATGTAGATTCAGTGAATCCATGCACCATGGTCTCATTGGGCATTTCATCTTCATTTTCACTAGTCAATTCATTATTGTCACTTGTTTCACTATTTTGTATATTTAATTTGTCATTAGCATTAAGGAATTGTTTCCAATGTTTTTTTTTATTGTAAAATTTTGTGATTAGAACAATTTCCTCTTACAAAATTGTTTAGACCATGAATGATAATGTTTCCATGAACTCTCCCTTTTTGATATGCACTTTTTTATTCTAATTTTCTTTTTAGTGGAATAGCTATTTTTGTTTTTTCATCCAATGATTGTGGTAGTATGTTTTAAATTATGTCAACATTGGATGGCACATTGATAATTATCCTAGTTAGGCCAATATATGGCTTTTTATATCCCAAATATCTAATTTGTGCAAATGCAATTCTTAGTGAGATAAGACACTATTCTAGGTTTGTGAGCTTTTGTACATATGTCAAAGGTGTGTTTAACTTAATGAAATAAGGTGTTGCAAATTTTGGAAGAAATCCATTTTGAAATGATTTATTACATTTGATGCATTTTTTTTCAAATAATGATTTTTGTTTTTCAATTTTAGATATGTGTCTTTTATTGATTGCTTAAAATTTTACATGTTATGCTTAAAGTTTAATCATGCACAAACTATGCATGAATGACTTGGAGTGTCTTCAATGTCTTTTAAGTATTTTTTCACTGTTGTAGAGTGCATGCATTCATTTTCCTTCTTGTCATTATTTGTACAACTTTGTGCAATATGTTTGTAAGTACATAAGCATGTTTTTGGTCTTCCATTAAAGATAAGGTTTGTTTTGTCATATGTAATTACAGTACTTCTATGTTAATCTTTTATTATCAATGTCTCATAGTGTATGTGATATTTGTCTGTTTAAAAAAAAATATGTCAAAATTCATTGGTTGTAAGCAAATACAATATATATTTTGAATAGACTTTGTAGTCGCTGACCATAATTAGAATTTTACATTTAATAATATAGATATCCATTCTAACCAAAAGTCACCTCCTTCAATTTCACCTTGTTTGAATGGCATGACCAAGTTGACAATATATGCTTGCCAATTAACAAATTTACTGGTATTTTTTATTAAATTATCTCCATGTTTGATTTTCACATCATGAAGTGCTTTGCTATTTCTAAAAAGTATTTCATTGTTAAATGATTGTGTAAGATAATAACGTATACATTGTATATCAAACTCAAAATCTATTAATTGAAAAATCAAATTGAATAAGCTTTCACCACATTCAGATGTGTTTGTGTTTATCCTAGAGCGGCCATACATTTGCATTTGTTGTGAAATAATTTTCCAATGTGCTTCAACATGAATACATGTAGTTGATAGTCGAATATGTGTTAGTGGAATGGTATACTGAATATTTTTCTTGCAATATAATGGTTCATAATGAACACAAATAGGATTTGTGTCATAGAACAAGATTGAGTATGGAAGTTTTTGACATTCTTTATCGAATTAAAGACAGATTTTTCTTTTTGCAAATGACCATATGCATATTTGTATATTTAACCATCTAGAAAGCCAATGTATACAAAATTTATCACCCCATACTCCAGTTTCATTTGTTTTTTATGGTGTGTGAGGTAGAGAATCTCATCCTACGAAAATATGTTTCAATGTCATTTATTCCATGTAGTTTGTGTAGCACATCAGGGTCTAATTCTAATTAATATGACTTAAGTGCATTTGGATCCACTATGTGCAGGAAGTTTAAGAAGTTGTCAATAATGTCATTTCTTATTTCTATAGATGTGTATTGAAAATATAATAGCATGTGAAATGTATCAAATAGGCAATCTCCAACATTTTAAGTGAACGATTGTCCTTGGAAAGGATTGTGTTTTTCTAAAGCATCATCAATGTTTTTACAATTTGGTTGTGTTGTTTCTTCATATTTCTCTATAGTTATCGGTTCAATCAATTTTTCGCTATTCTTTATTCTACATTTTTTCATATTTGAACACATTGGCATTGTTAATGTAAAAAAAAAATAGTGATTTTTTTGTATAAATATCTTATATGTTACAATGTAGTAATTCAATATCGATTACAATGTAGCCTTCTAGATCCCTGTAATGAAAAAAGTAAGGAGCTAAAAGAGGCCCTTCATATTTAATCACTAAATATTCTATGGTTATCAAATGTCATTAGAACTGACAAAGCTCATATATTCATTGAAACTAATAATCAACAAACATACTATGCAATTTTACTACCATTGTTAATTAAACATGCTACATTGCTTTATTTTTAGGCAAATCATGTATATGAAAAACTGTTAACTTCATTTCACATTTACTTCGCATATAAAATATGATTCTATTCATGTATATGATGAATCGGATCTAAATTTTATAAAAAACATTCATGTCAGACTAGATCCAACTATATGTTTTTTGGTGAATATATTTGAAGAAGTGTTCGGGGGTGAGGAATAGTTATTATCTAAGTGAATCGTTTTCAAGTATTATAATCTCTTGAAAAAAATTGCAGGTTTACATGCATAGATCCCTGAGCAGTGGCAGTCTTTACTATGTAGGAATAATAAAGGAATACTTAACAAATGCATTGGGTAAAAAAAATCTGGCATGTGGGGTCTACAAAGGCAAATTTCAATTCACAGTTTATGTTCAGTTCTGATGGGCAGTTAGTATAAAGTAGGAGGTTTTTTAGCTTATTATTCATAGATTTTTTTTTTGGGGGGGGAGATTCTTCTGTTCCTTCATGCTTTTAATCCAATTCAATCTAGAAAAGCTCTAATTTCATCACTTTTTTTAAACATGGATTTTATATGGTCTTGGCAAATAGGGAAAGCTAATGATATTTTATGATAGTTCTCAAACATGAATTTTGAGGTCAAAGATGTAAAAAATTAACATATGATTAACTAATTCAATTCAATAATTTGTATTACCAGTTGCATCTGTAGTCTTAATACTAAGTGATTTTTGTTAAAACAATCTTATGAGTATTATGAATGTTATTTCTTTAGACTGATTAATAGCTAGATTATGCATCCATCTTTTCCTCTACAGCAAATTTTGAAAAAGCATGTACTTACATCGATGATTATCTGTCGGTACGGACGTTCCTAGTTTGATATAGTCTATTTATAGCTGACACAACAGTATGGTCTGGTCTTGCAGGTACTACCATTCACAAACTCCTATTCTTTAATATTTTTAGTAGTCTTTTCTATTCTCTATTTGTCTGTGTCACAGCAGTTCGGTCCAGTCTTGCAGATACAAAATTAATTAAAAGTCAGTCTAATTTATATTGCTAGTTCTCTCTTCCATCAATTGTTTCCAATTCAGCCACTTTTGGCCTCATACATAGAAGCATGCAAATTGAAGACTTGCTTTTTTGGTCTCTTATAAAACTATATCTGTCTCGTTCATACATGCTTGTTTGTTTGGTCACATATAAAATGTGTTTTATCTTTAATTTTTGCTTTACTAGAAGACAGGGAATCATAGTGCAATACATGCACACTATAAATTTTGAATTACTTTGTTCTGGGGACTAGGCAAAGATGGGAAGGTATACATAAATCAAAGAAATTTCAGAATCTGGTCAGGTGGTTCAATTCGATATTGTCAGAGTACTCAGTACTCAATGAAGTAGTTAAAAAATATGTTGGCAGAAGAGGAAGTGGAAAGACAAGGCCTGTTAACCTGAAAGAAAGTGAGCATAATAGAATTAAATGTGAAAGCAATGAGAAAGAAATGGAGAATGGTTCTTTTGACATTGATCTACCGGATGCAGAAATGAGAAAAGTGTCTAGCAGGTTTCCTCCTGAGCCCAGTGGATATATTCATATTGGCCACGTAAAAGCTGCTTTTCTAAACCAATATTTTGCTCTTAGGTATAAAGGGCGCTTGATCATACGCTTGGATGACACAAATCCTGCTAAAGAAAGCAACGAGTTTATAGAAAACATATTGAATGATCCTGATATGCTAGGTATCAAAGGAGAAGGACCTACATATACATCGGATTATTTTCCTCGATTTTTAGAGATGGCTGACAAAATGATATCTTTGGGGAAGGCTTACGTGGATAACACATCTCGAGAGCAGATGCAGAAAGAGAGAATGAATCGCATTGATTCAATTAACAGAAGTAATACTACGGAAGGAAATATGGTTCTTTGGAAAGAAATGACTGCTGGTACTGAGAGGGGTATGCAATGCTGTCTTAGAGGGATGCTGGACATGCAAGCTGTAAATAAATCTCTTCGGCATCATGTTTATTATAGATGCAATCATGTCCTTCGTCATCGTGTTGGGTCCAAGCAAAATATCTATCCAACATATGATTTTGCATGTCCATATGTTGATAGCATTGATGGTGTGACACATCTCCTTCGCTCAAGTGAATACAATGATCGTAATGAACAATATTACAGAATCTTAGCGGACATGGGTTTGCGCAAGGTCCAGGTGTGGGATTTTAGTCGTTTGAATTTTGTTTTCAATGAGCTTTATTTAAGGTTGAATTAATTTCCTGTCACTGGTTGTAGAAAATACCTGCCGAATTCACAATAATAATTAAAGGCAAGACATGTAAACATGCAATTCTGAAGGGGCCAATCGGTCATTTATGTCATGTAAAAATTTGTTGTAGTGATATGTCTTCATCTTTTGCAGATGGTTGGGAGCGTTTTGTTTCTGACAATGGCATAGCATCCCAAGATATTATTGTGTTTTATCATGTCAGTGATACATATTTTGTTGTCCAAGCTTTTGGACCAACTGGATGTGAGAAATAGGTTCTTCTTCTCTTCAAAATTATACAAATTGTTGTGTCACAGAAGAAATCCCCTTGGAAATCTGTAATCAGAATAGATGTGAGCACAAGAAAATTCCCACAAATGTCTCCACTGCTTTCATTGAATCCAGTAAAAATGAATAAATTTAGCTCACAAATTCGACAACACATAAAGACGATTGTAGTATGGCAGGTACAGTTGCTTCAGAAAATCAGACGAGTGTGCATCACAAACCAGAGGACAAAATTAAAAACAAAAATTCAATAGAAAACACATACCAAAATAATAGATTAACACCAACCTTTAATTTATTAAAAAAATAAAAAACTATTTTTTTACATGGTAAGAAGCATAAAATGGAGAAACCAGAAACCGTGTAAGCCAGTAAGCAAAATGTTGCATAGCATTTTAAAACGAAATAATAGAGAGAAAAATAACTACCTTCAAACTTCTTAGAATGCAGCAAATAAAAGCTTAAGATGCTGACGATTTGGTTGCAGGCTTGAATATTGTTTCAGATTGTTTGTTACGCTTTTCAGTATTGATCTCTAATTTTTTAGAGTTCAGGGTTCAACTGTTTGATAAATACTCAATGCTATTAAAAATAATTTTACATATTTGTTTTCAGTCCACCACAAATATTCGCCACATGGTTGTTTGAGTTTGCCAAGTGGAAGTTAACTATGACTTGGGAAAGTGGAAAACGCAATTTTTTTTATTTTATTTTTCCGGAAACACATTAAAAACAACATGCCCCATCCATCTGACTTTTTATGTTTATAAGTTGTCTATTCAACAATCTGTTGGATAATTCCTCGCCTACCGCGAAATGTCAATTAAGCGTGAACCCAAAAAAAATATGGTGACTGCCGTGCACTCTTTCTTGTTATTTAAACACACCATTCGAATAGAGCCATCTTATTCATTTCACATATAATGGAGACGTTGATTGCAGTTAAGTAGAACGTGGCATGAAATCCGTCTAGCCATTCGAATGACAGTCTTATTTCCATGCGCTACTCGGACAGTGGCATGTCAAAAAACTAATCCCGTCAAAAACCTTCCCCTTTACATTAATATGGATAAAATAAATACGCAATTTCATGAAAAAAACAAGTCTTAACCCCCGATGTCGTTAGCGTCGAGTCTGGGATTGATGATGTGGATTGCTTTCTACATATGTTTGTCTTATTTTACAGTTAACAAGCACAACTAGTGGCATATTAAGCGGAAATAGTATAGGATCAAGTGCCAGGACATATTATAATATTAATATAAATGAAATATTTTTTTAAGAACATGTACAGGAATATTGCTTAATATTTGGTATAAAATTTTGAAATCTATATAATATTAGGTATTTTAAAAGTTTTTTATTGATGGAAATAAAAAAATTATTTGTGCTATCAATTTCTATAGTACTTTGTAGAGAAGGGACTAATAAATCAATCTTACCTATTAAGAATTTGCATGCTAAGAAAAAAAGATACTCGGGCAAGTAATAATTTTTAAGGCAAAAAGAGGTATCAATATTCGAATTTTACGTTAAGTGTTTTATATGAAACTTTTTCACATTGACTTGATAGTTTCAATGGAGGAGGTTTCGAGACAATATTCAAATTAGGATAACCCCTAGAATCGACTTGAGAGAGCTAATTCTAACTAGCCTACAGACATAATTGAGAATAGAGAAAAAATTATAATAAAGGGTACCATGATTCTAGAGGAATTAGGACAGGTACCATGATTCTAGAAGAATTAGGACATGTTGTGAAAACAACAATAATACCTTTGGATTTATTCTAGCCTTCCGTTGATTACATCCAGCTGTTCATAAACCCAATGGAGATTGCTTGAATCACCATTGTAGGAGATAAAATTTAAAAATTATATATAATTCAAATCATCCATATATTATATTTTATTTTCATTTTTCAAAGGTTAGAACTGATATTTTTATGTATAGAGATAATAAATAAAATTTAATCATAATTGATATGTCTTTTCTTTACTTTATCATATTCTTTGAAAAAATATTTCAACATGATAATATGTAATGACTATTGTTTAATATAATATTTTAATTATAATTATATGAATTTTTTTAAAAATAATCTCATTTATATAATGATAATATAATCAAATTAACCATCATAATAATATTCATTAAAAGTATACCATTTTATTAAATGTTATAAACATATTCACAATGATCCCAAATTTTAACCAAATAAACATAACCACAACTTGTATAAATTTATTTGAGCCAATAAAACACCATGAAAAATACGTATAAATAATCATATTTATCATGATGAATGCTAATAAATATATCTTCGTTTATATCTTATTCTATCTTTCAAAAGACTTATTAAACTTCATATATATATATATATAAATAAACAAGCTAAAATTAATAAATAAAATAAAACAATCTTAAAATTTAAAAAAAATAAAAAAAATTCATAAATTAAAACTAGTAAATTAAATATATAAAATTTACGCATAAAATAGGTAGTATAAATCAAACTAATCTAATTCAACTTTAATGTAAACTAAAACTTACTAACCCTAAAATATTTTTAGATGAAAGAGTTAGATTATTGTGATACAACGATTATACATTCACATATAACATCATTTAATTTCCATTTAAATCCCTTAACATAAACTTCTTCCTTTCCTAATTTTAATAAATGTTATAAAATCCGCAACCAATATATATCTTCTTTTCCTTTTCTTTCAGAATCCTTATCTCAAAATAAAAATAAATTTGATATTCCTAAATCTTTAAACTTTTGTCAAACCATATTCGTATTATATCCTAATCTCTTCTAAAAATATTTAATGCTTCATCTCGAACATTTAAATAGTATAGAACAATATTCTTTTCACACCATCATCCTCTCCCACATACTCTTCTACGAATTGATATGTTATCAATTTCAAATTGAGAGGATGTAGTAGCTCTTATCAATAAAGTAATCGGAATGTCGAATATTTTAATATCAATTTATACTCGTCATATCAACCCGTCTACCATATTTAAATGAGAATTCCATTCCATAAATTTGTTTTTTTTACATTTTAGCATCAATTATATTCTTATTAGTTGACTTAGAAACTCTATTTTATTGTTGACAATAGTTGTAGGAAAGTCTTGAAATAATTTTATCATCATATATATATTCTCATAAAATTATTGATGGAAACTTAGGTTCATTATCACACACTAAAAAATATAGTGTACCAAATTTACAGATAATATTATTTTTAATAATTTTAAATTTTTTTAATTGTGTTATTTTTTTTATTTTTTGTTTAAAGATATTAAGATTAATGGGTTTTTTGTTGAATTGTTTATTATCAGATTTATAAATTGAATTTGAAGTATAATTAGAAGGTCCAATTTTTGGGAACCATTAAATCAATACAAATAGTAATCACTGACTATTGAAACTACTATGTCAACTTAAATAGTTATATCCAGTCTATAAACATTTTATGAGATTTGAATATAAAGGAGACTACTCATAATCAACCCATTTTACCAACCCATCTACATTTCATTATCTTGATTGTACTATTTTTAATAACAATATCTTAATTCAATCTTATAAAAAATATATATAATTATCACAATAAATTTATATCCACCTATTTAAAAAATATTAATAACTTATACAAAATAAATTTCCCATTATAGAAAGGAAGCACATGATACAATGACATTGTAGCATACCTTTTCTCTTGGAAAATAAGTACGACTCATGCAAAATCTTTCTATGACTATCGATAAATTTAAATATGGTGGGCTAATAGTATCTTACACTTGAAATTGTCTGATCTCACATTTCTTGAAAGGTGTTTGTTTCTTAGTTTTTTATGAAAATTATCAAAAATAGTTTACATCATTTCTTTCATTTTATTCATATGCATTATTTCATTAAATTTGAACATATTTTTAAGAATTTGGGCTTATAATATTATTATTATTTATTTAATTTATGTTAAGAATATTATATTTAATGTTTAAATTATATGTTTGAAAGTGAGTATATGTGAGATAATAAATAATAATGCAATTGTATAATAAAACGAGCTGATAATCCAATTCATATGGAAGATATGATATATTGAAAAAAGATTAAAGGAGAGTCTTTAAGGAATAGAATAGAGATATTTGTGGGGTAAAATATTAATGCCCTCTCCTTGTTTATAATATATGTATGTACAATAAAAGAAATGTTTTCATATGAATAGAAGAATGAATTGTCATTGACCTCCAAATAGTATTGCATACATCCAATTTTATATTCTTTAATAATTAAAAAAATTATGTAAAATGCAGTTTATATTCTTTCATAATTAAAAAAATTATATAAAATACAATAATTTTTACATTTGATATTAAAATAAGAACCTTATAAAACTTATATGAAAATTTCAAAAGTCTTATTAATAAGAATAGTTTTCTAGTAAAGACAACGTCCACTACTCTTTCCATTTAATAGGACTTATCTTTTTCAATAATTATATAGTGCAGACCACTACTAATCCTACTGATATTAAGTTTTAAAAAATTAAAATGTGTGTGTGTGTGTGTGTTTTTTTTTAGACTTACAGGAAATCAGAGTTGCAACATAAAAAGCACAACCACAAGCTGTACCTCAGTGCAATCCCTCTATAATAAATTCTTGGAGGATTTCTAGTTCTTTTACATTCCAATGTTCAATAACTGCCCCCTGATAACACATTGACCACAGTCTTGACTGAGATGTGGTCTACAATGGTAAATATCCCCCATGGTTGTTCATTTTTTGGTAACCACATAGCATATCCTACATTACATGGTAACATCCTAAAGTTTCCATGAGTTGTGATACTCCTCTATAGGATCGTCACTATATTTTGTGATTGTTTTGTGAAGAATGATATTCTCACATTTGAAAGTTTCAGTCTCTTTATCTCCTCATCATTATTAGAAACTAAAGATTAAATGGAGATAATTTATCCATCCACAACTTAACTACTTGTTCCACCTCCCTCCTACGCATGCATGCACAACAGTTAACTGATAGTTAGAGATCAGTTAGTTAAGTAGTTAGAAGATTAGTTAAGGATCAGTTAAGTAATCAGTTTAGTTTCAATTATTTTTGGATTCAAATCTATTTATAGACGCCTTGGGCACAACATTGTAAGCAAGGAAAATTGAAGATCAATAAAATTCTTATTTTCAAGAATTATTGTAGCAATTTTTTTATGTTCTTGTTTTCTTGTTTCAGTTCTTGTTTTTTTCTGCTCTTTTAGTTTCTACAAATTGGTATCAAAGCCTGGTAAGGAAAGAAGCCAAGGGAAGCCTTGTAAGGAGAAGCATAGATTGGAGAAGTGCGCAGTCAGTAGAAGTGTGCAGCAGTCGCAGTCCAATGCATGAAGGAAGAGCCATTAGGGAGCACAGTGACCGACATTAGAAACCAAACCAATGACAGTCAACAACCCAGATTGACCTCGGTAGACCCAACTAATGTTGGCACCATTTACCTGACTAATCTCGACAGATTAACCAACGTCAGTGAATGTGTTCAGAAACAACAAACCAAAAAGGAGAATTTAGTCGCTCTAGCAATTGACATGGCAATGAATAACAGTATCTCTCAAACTCAAATTCCCATTTTTACTGGTAAGAATTATGATTATTGGGAAATTAAGATGAGAACTTTGTTTTGCTCAAAAGAAGTTTGGGATTTGGTATAAATTGGTTTTGTAGAGCCACAAGATGAGGCATCCCATCTGGCATTAACTCAAGCACAAAAGGAAGAGCTTAAAGAGAACAAAAAAAAAGATGCAAAAGCCTTATTTCTAATCCAACAGGCATTGAATGAATCAATTTTTTTTAGAGTTGCAACAACAACGAGATCCAGAGAGGCATGAAAAATCTTGGAGACTGCCTATAAAGGTAATACAAAGGTAAAAATTGCTAAATTGCAATCTCTTAGGTGAAGTTTTGAAAATTTGCAAATGAATGAATTAGAATCTATAGACCAGTTTATGGGTCAAGTGTTGAATATAGTGAATCAAATTAGATCTAATGGAGAAACAATCACAGAGCAGAAGATTATAAAAAAAATAGTCAGGAGTTTACCCAGTAAATTTGATGCAATAGTTGTAGCTATTGAGGAAACCAAGGATTTGGAATAGTTATCAGTAGATGAATTAATGGGTTCTTTGTTAACACATGAATCCAGAATGAATAGGAATAACACTTCTCTTGAGAATGCTTTCAAGTCACAGGTATCATTTTGTAGAGGAAGAGGAAGGTCAAACCTCAGAGGAAGAGGCAGAGGCAGAACTGGAAGGAACAATCCAGATCAAGGTGAAAACAATAATCAAAACTATAGCAGTAGAGGATGTGGCAACAATCACTTCCAGCATAGTTCACAGAGGATTGATAAATCTAATATTCAATGTTACTATTGAAAAAATAGACATTATGCAAGTGACTGTAAAAGGAAACAAGGATATGTGGACAAGCAAAATGCTAATTACACAGGTGAATCTAGTTCTAATCCAGGTGAATCTAGTTCTAATCTTGGAAGCTTATTTCTTACTTGTAATGTTACTCAAGAAAAAGCTAGAGATATTTGGGTTTTAGATAGTGGATGCAATAATCATATGACAGGGAATAAAGATTTTTTTGCTAGTCTTGATGATTCTATAAAATTTGAAGTGAAATTAGGAAATGATATCAAAGTGGATGTAATGGGTAAAGGTGCCATAAATGTTTTGGCAAAGAATGGTGAAAGAAGGTTTATACCTAATGTTTATTTTGTACTTGGACTAAAGCATAATATTATGAGTATTGGACAGTTAATACAGAAAGGTTACAGAGTATCCTTTATGGATAATGTTTGCACAATAATGGACAAGTTTTCAAGTGACAGGTTGATAGGAAAAGTGGAGATGACCAAGAATCGGATGTTCCCTCTTCAACTTCAGTGCATCCAAGGAGAAGAGGAAGCCCAGTTCAAAGCCATGCATCTAGATCAATCATGGTTATGGCACTTAAGGTATGGATATTTACATTTTGGAGGTTTAAATTTGTTACAAAAGAAAAATATGGTGAAGGGATTACCACCAATAGAACAACCAGGAAGTTCATGTGACAGTTGTATTTTGGCAAAACAGCATAGAGAGAGCTTTCCAGTAGGATCCTCATATAGAGCTAAGGTAATATTGGAGTTAGTACATAGTGATTTATGTGGACCAATGCAAACTCCATCATTTGGAGGTAGTACTTATTTTTAAACCTTCATTGATGTCTTTACCAGAAAGACTTGGATATACTTTCTCAAAAATAAGTCTAAAGCCTTTGGAAAGTTTAAAGAATTCAAGGCAATGGTTGAAAAGCAGAGTGGCCATTATATCAAGGTACTTAGATCAGATAGAGGAGGTGAATATATGTCTAATTAATTTCAAGATTTTTGCAGATATCATGGCATCAAAAGATAATTGACTACTAGGTACACACCACAGCAGAATGGTGTAGCAGAAAGAAAGACTAGAACAACCATGGAGATGGCTGGAAGCATATTGAAGGCCAAACACTTGTCAAATGAATATTGAGTAGAAGTAGTAGCATGTGCAGTGTATATTCTGAATAGAAGCCCAACAAAGAGTATCAGAGATCGAATTCCATAAGAAACGTGGAGTGGTAAGAAATATAGTGTACATCATTTCAAAAATTTTGGTTGTGTTGCATATTCTTTTATACCATCTAAATTCAGAAGAAAAATTGATGATAGAGGTGAGAAATGCATTTTTATTGGCTATAGTGAAGAATCAAAGGCTTATAAGTTGTATAACCCTATTTCAAAGCAAGTGATTATTAGCAGAGATGTTGAATTTAAGGAAGAAGAAGCATGGGATGGTAGCACCATCACAATTAGAGCACCAATTCCACAAATTGAAGAAGATTCTGAAGAAAAATATTTGCAAGGAGATCAATTCTCTCCACAAGCAAGAACAATCACTCTAATAAGAACACCTAGGAGGTTTGAACAAGGTGAATCATCTAGTCATGCATGGCATCCTACTCTAAATTCACAAGTAAGTGATGAATCAGATCCAACTCGTGCTACTTCAAGATCAAGATTGAAAGGTAAGAAAATGAGAAATTTGAATGAGATTTATAATCAAGAAGGAGAGAAATTAGATTTGGTTTCAAATTTTTCTCTTTTCACTCATGATCCTATGTATTATGAAGAAGCAGTTAACCAGGGACATTGGACAAAAGAAATGGATGAAGAGATGAATGCCATTGAAAGAAATCAAACATGGGATCTAACTAAGCTACTTAAAGGTAAGGATTGTATACGAGTCAAATGGGTTTATAAGACTAAATTTGATGCAGATGGAAATGTTGAAAAGCATAAGGCAATGTTAGTAGCAAAGGGTTTTGCACAGGAACATGGAATTGACTATAATGAAACATTTGCACCAGTTGCTAGACTGGATACTGTTAGAATGGTTTTATCAATATCTGCTCAAAATGATTTCTATGTATATCAAATGAAAGTAAAATTAGCTTTCTTGAATGGTTTTCTAGATGAAGAAGTGTATGTGAAACAACCCACAGGTTATGAAGTGCAAGGACATGAAGAAAAAGTCTACAGATTGAAGAAGGCTCTTTATGGTCTCAAGCAAGCACCAAGAGCATGGTATAGCAAGATTGATTCATACATGAAAAACAATGGATTCAGTAGAAGCAATAGTGAGCCTACTTTGTACATAAAAATCAACAAAGAAGGCTAGATTTTGATTGTGTGTTTGTATGTTGATGATTTGATTTTTACTGGAAATTTGTCTGTAGACACTTTAAAATCAGCAATGAAGAAATAATTTGAAATGACAGATTTGGGATTAATGAAGTATTTTTTGGGCATAAAAGTTGTACAATCAGAGAAGGGAATTTTTATTTGTCAAACTAAATATGCAAAGAATGTGTTAAGGATATTTAAGATGTTGAATTGTAAACCAGCACCTACACTAGTTGCTACAGGGACTAAACTTAGCAAAGAAGACCAAGGGTCTAATGTTGATTCTACAACATTCAAAAGATTAGTTGGTAGTTTGATGTATCTTACAGCTACTAGACCAAACATCATGTATGGGGTCAATTTAATCTCTAGATTCATGGAGTCACCGAAAGACTCACATTGGCAAGTTGGAAAAAGAATATTGAGATATGTGGTAGGAACTACAGAATATGGAATTTTATATTCCACAACTAATGATATTAGTTTGATTGGTTTTACTGATAGTGACTTTGTAGGTAGCATTGATGACAGGAAGTGTACTTCTGGACATGCCTTTCTTTTAGGCACATGTGTGGTCACATGGGCATCCAAAAAGCAACCTATTGTGACACTTTCATTAGCTGAAGCAGAGTATGTAGCAGCCACATCAGCAGCATGTCAAGCAAATTAGATGAGGAGAATATTGAAATATTTATTACAAGCATAGAAGCAGTCAACACCAATCTTTTGTGACAAAAAATAAGCAATTGCATTATCAAAAAATCATGTTTTTCACAAGAGGAGCAAGCACATTGACAAGATTTCACTTTATCAGAGAGTTAGTGAGCAATGGAGAAATCCATCTGGAATTTTGTAGATCTAAAGATCAATTGGTAGATATATTTACAAAGGCATTAGCAAAGGAGACCTTTGATTATTTAAGACAAAATTTAGGCATTGTAAATGTTGAAGTTGTTATTGGTAGAAATTAAGGGGGAGTGCTAGAAAACTAAAGATTAACTAAAGATAATTTCTCCATCCACAACTTAAGTGCTTGTTCCACCTCCCTCCTACTCATGCATGCACAGTAGTTAATTGATAGTTAGAGATCAATTAATTCAAGTAGTTAACAATCAGTTAGTTAAGTAGTTAGAAGATTAGTTAAGGATCAGTTAAGCAATCAGTTTAGTTTTAGTTATTTTTGGATTCAAATCTATTTATAGACGCCTTGGGTGCAGCATTGTAAGCAAGGAAACTTTAAGATCAATAAAATTCTTATTTTCAAGAATTGTTGTAGCAATTTGTTTTTGTTCTTGGTTTCTTGTTTTAGTTCTTGTTTTTTTCTGCTCTTTTAGTTTCTACAGGCATTGATGTTTCCACATAAAGCTCTATCCACGTCATCTTCTACATACTTTCTACATCCTCCCTCGACTGACTCGATCTAATTCGAGCTACTCCTGCAGTGGAATCCTTCCTCAATCCACTCTTCATGATCTCCAAATAGCCTACACATAGAGTTATTGTACGCTAAGATCAATGAAACCCATTTGGCTCAATCTTCCCATTGTTTCTACCTATACCGTCATCCTCCATTATTCAAACCACCAAAACCATTTTTTCAAAGCCCATGCTATTAGGTATTTTTAGCACTTAGGTTATTTAGACATGGATTATTATTTTATTTTGTGGTTTAGTTTAATCCATAATTTTATTTAACAAACTCATGGTTTTGTGTTTATGATTAGTGGTTTTTTATAAATCATGGTATTTGGTTTAGTTTTAGTTTAGTATATTTTATTTTAATTTTTAATTTTTATTATTTAGTTAGTTTAATTTAATGATTAAGTTTTTAATCTAATTTTATTATTTTTATATATTTATTTTATATATTTAAAATATTTTAAAATATTTAGTATTTTATTTAGACCTTATAAATCTTATGCGTTTAGTTTTATAAGCTTAATTGTATTTAGTTTTTTAATGTTGAAATTATGTCAGTAATATTTTGTTGTTTTTTATTAGTTTTGTAATGTCAAGTTTAATTGTAGTTATAACTATTAAATATGTTTTAAAAGGTATTTTTTAAAATAAAGCATGTACAAAATATCTCATGTGTAATATGTATGATTTTTACTGTAATGATAACGTATTTTGTACGAGATGTATTATCGAGAGAATTCAGTGGCCATTTCATTTGGGGGCAATATAGATACTTAGTTCCTCCACCCATGTTTGTACTTAGGGGAGAATGTTAGGAATATGATATTTATTTTTCATATTATATATTTGAAATTGAGAATGTGTAAGATAATACATTATAATAAAGTGACTTGGTAATGCAACTCACATAAAAGATATGATAGGATTGAGAAAGAATAAAGAAGAGCATTTAGGAGATAAAATAGAGATATTTATGGGATAAGATATTATTACAGACTCCTTATTTATAAGAAATTTATGCATTATTAATGTAATGTTTTCTTATATATTAAAGAATGAATTGTGATTGACTCCAAAATTATGTTGTGCACACTCGAGTTTTGAGTCTTTCACCATCAAAGATATGCTTCAAAACAAACTAATTATACATTATAATTCTTAAAATTATATTTCCATTTTATATTATTGGTTTTTAACCAATGGGATATGAGATTCCAATATTTTTATTATTTATTTTAATTAAAGTGATATTGGGTTTTATTATAGCTATTAATGAATTCCAATGTCTAGAATGGAACCAAACTCCAATAATATTTTATCTAGTTTTAAAATGTCCTTTTTAGGTTTGAATTTAGTAATTGTAGCATTTAGGATAAACCCTTAAAATGAAAATATAAATTCTAATTTTTTTATTGAACCCTAACCAACAAAAAATTAGAATTATAGAGACATTTGTTTTAGATTCAAAATACAATGTCTAATTGCCACAAACCATTGAAAAATATGGAAATTCAAATATTAATTTTTGAGATAAAACCCTTGAACATCAAATCTGATTTTAGCCCAAATACAAGCTTGTAAATTAGAATTAAACATTGATGATAGTATGTGTAAAAAAATATAATCTTCTAACCCTCAAAAAATATCAATGCCAATGCTTAACCCCTCTAGTGAAGTCACCCCAATCCTAGAGGCTTATTTGAGTTGAAACACCCTCCAAAAAATTCTCCTATGTTTGTGTCCACCTTAATAAACCCTAATAATAACTACGACCGCCCTCAACTAGCTCCTAAACTACTATGATACCTTTAAATTAGGCCAAGATACCAAAAAAATGATATTCTTCCCAACTATGACACCTAAATGAAGTGACCAAGATGAATTTAAGGGTTTTATCCCCAAATTTAGAAGCTAATAAGGGTTTTTATCCTTAATGGATGAACGTGTAAGCAAGCATGCTTAAATTCAAAATAATTAATTTTTTTGTGATAGATAGATGTCAAAAATATACCTCTCCAAGTTATTTTATACCTTTTCCACTCAAACTCTAAACTTACTTTATTTTTATAATAAAACATAGGCTGCTAAAATTACATTTTGGCCACTTAATCATATTATTAAGCTTAATTACAAGTATCTAAGAATACTTTTTATTTTAATATTAATATCACTAATTTGACCAAAAGATTAAAAATGATCAGACCCAACTTAAATAATATTATTGATTACTTTACTATAGAAAATGAGACATCACATTCTGCCCTTTAAAAAATTGCTTGCCCTAAAACAGTTGCAAAATCCTATGCTCAAATATCCCTATGATAATTTTTTAGACCATAATATATCACCCATAGAG
Organism: Torreya grandis; assembly: GCA_037957365.1. Taxonomy (NCBI): domain Eukaryota; kingdom Viridiplantae; phylum Streptophyta; class Pinopsida; order Cupressales; family Taxaceae; genus Torreya; species Torreya grandis. Next base: position 433,981 of record JARHVA010007280.1, on the reverse strand, counting down.
CCTTCATCTTCTACATGTCAAGTGGGATAACTCCTCAAAAATATTATGATATGTCTATGATATCCTAAATGGAGAATGAAATTAATTCATCCACAAGATGATCCTTAAATTTTGTTTATGTTTCATGGCACCCATAATGTCCCACAAGATTAAAAGTTTATATATGCTCACCCCATTATGCTACTAATATCCCACAGCTATCAAGTGGTAAAACCTCTATGAACAGTTATCATGGGATCTACTCTAACCATTACCCACATCTATATGCTCCCCTTCGATGAACTCCTCTATCCATAATATGACAAAATCTTTCATAAATTTACTTAAGGCCTCACCACTATATTTATTTTTTACACATATAAGCTTATTGCTATGCCCTTAACCTTTGGCATGTCCTGGGATATGTGTGGGTGAATTTTGGCTTACATACATCTTTTATATTCTTGTAACATTTATTTATGTTCTCAGTTAGGTCATCCTATGGAATAACTATTGTTAAGTAGACTATATATATGAGGTAGTGGTTAGTCTTTGCTCATGTTAAGTATTCTTCTCTTAGTACATTATTGTGGAGGTTGCCCCCTCGAAGTGGCTTTGCTTTATTATCCAGTATTCTACTCTATTGTCAATTATTGTTGTGTGATTATCCAAAGCTCAAAATCTTTGGTTGAAAGATAATTTAATAAATAAGAACAAGACAATTCAAATAATGTTATCTCTGAGAAGAGATGTTTTATTTATCAAGTTTGTAGACCCAAACATATGTTTATCTCTGAGAAGAGATGTTTGATTTCAATTTCATGTTACAAATTCATTTTAAAATGTTTTGAATGTGTCGGGAGGATGTGGAAGGTCATAAATATTGAGGGAGATGAACTGGTTTGACTTCCATGATTTACAACAATACAAAATTTGAGGAATTACTATTTTTAGAAACTTACTATTTTTAGACTGCACTACTAAAACTAAAATTTGGGGCACTTCCATTAGATTTTTTAGGATCAAACTTAATTGAGTAAATATTAGTTCAATATCAACATGTTCACCTCATTCTTATCTTTCCAATGGTTTAAACGCGAAGTCAATTGAAGCTATGGTGCAAAAGTTATGGCTCTTAGAAGTTCCATCATCAATTGTGGTAGACCCATCACCTAAATTATCACAAGAATTATTACCCATATCATTCCTCCCTCCTTGAGAAGCAATGGTCCCCATTGCATCAAGATTTTTCATAATGTGTGGCAGTTGTACTTTAATTTGATTCCTGATGCAAACTTGGAATGGACTATGATTTATGGAACTGTGCAGGACTCGATTGTTCACCATTTCTATTAGACCATTAGTCTGTGGATGGAATGCCATTAACTTCTTCAAGTTGGTATCTATTTGATTCTATCATTGTGTTTTTTGTGTAGTCAGGACTACAACAATAGCCCTTTTGGATTCTTGTGGCTTGACCACCATGAGAATAAATTTCTTGGCACTAATCAGAGAGATAGATGTAGAATATGGTACCTTTAGTACCTTGTAGTGCCATGTTCGAAGAGTGAGAGTAATCCTTCAAGTTCTTGATTCATATATGCCATGTCGATCATACATGAATGGCTGACCAAAGAGTACATTGCAAACATCTAGATTGACCACATCACATAAGACCTCATCTTGGAAAGGTTTTATTACATATGAGAGAAGACATTGGTGGGTGACATAGAGGTTTCTCCCTAGACTCAACCATCCAATACTATTTGGTTTTAGGTGAGGCTTCATGGATAGATTTAAGATTTTCACAACATTAGCAGAGATACAATTATTTTGACTTCCACTATTAAGAATGAAATGTAAAGGCTTACCTTTCACCCATAACTTAGAGTGAAACAACCTTTCTTCATCATCTAGCCTCTCTTCATGGGTCTATGATGAAGCAAAAATGGCTTCGGGGTCAACATCTATAATCTTTTCTTCAACCTCTTCAACTGTAAGGTCTGTATGAGGTAGAGTAGTGGATGTTGAGGATTGTGACTTAGAAAGTAAGAACTTGATGGCTCAACATTCTTATTTAGAGTGAGTTCTAGATTTTTGATAATCACACCACTTCCTAGTCTTTCCTTTCTTTTGCCTCCAATTTTGGCCTTGTGTTTGACCTTCTTTATCACTTTTCCATTTTGAAGGCTGCCTTTTCGTATTCATTCTTCCATGCTTCTGCTCAATCTTCATTGTGACCTTGTACACTTCACCAAGGGTTTCCAAATTGAAGATTTCCATATATCCCTATATGTACCATTGTAGTCGAGCACAATATTTGAGAACCTTATATTTCTCACTTTCTTGTATTCCTAATCTTGCAGATAGAGAATAAATTTTTTTAGTGTAATCTTGAACAGATTGTTTTTTACCTTGGCAAAGTTATTTCCACTCTATATACAGATCATCATATGCTCCAATGGGGTATTATTCCTCATTTATATCTTCTATGAAATCATCCCAGGTAGGTTATGTCTCAAGGCCAATATCATTTGCACTGAATCTCTTTTTGTACACTTCCCACCAATTTTTGGTAGGCAATGATGCTTTCAAAAGAGTAAAAGTTATCTTCTCTTTATCAGTGAATTTATTTATATAAAAATAAGATGAAAATTGATCCATGCAATTTTTGACTACATCAGCATTGGTTTTTCCTTCAAATTTAGGGATGTTAAAATTCACCTGAACCTTGAAGGGTTTTGGGGCACTGAAAGGATGTGGGGGTGCAGATGAGGAGCCAGAATTTCCCATCAAGATTTATTGGATAATTTGAGAAAATTGTTGTAGCATCTATGATTGATGTTGTTGGAGGGATTCATTCAAAATTTCCTTAAAAGTATTGGATGTCTCAGTGTTGTCCACCATTTGAAGTCATTTGGAACGAATAAGTGGAGAGTCTGTTGGTTCTATTTTCCACCAAAGCTTCCTATAATCTGACCTCATCCTTAGGATCATAAACTTTAAGACAAACCACTCTGATACCAATTATCCAAAGCTCAAAATCTTTGGTTGAAAGATAATTCAAGAAATAAGAACAAGATAATTCAAATTATGTTATCTCCAAGAAGAGATGTTTTATTGATCAAGTTTGCAAACCCAAACATATGCTTATCTCTGAGAAGAGATGTTTGATTTCTATTTTAGGTCACAACTTAATTTATACATATTTCTAATGTGGGGGTAGGATGTGGAAGGTTAGCAATCTCAAGGCAGATGAATTGGTTTGACTTCCATGATTTACAACAATATAGAATTTGAGGAATTACTATTTTTAGAAACTTACTATTTTTCTACAACACTACTAAAATTGAAATTTGGGGCACTTTCATTGGGTTTTCAAGGTTCAAAATTTATTAATTGGAGATCCATTCCATCTCACCATGTTCTTCTAATTCTTAGCTTTCTAATGGTTTAAACGGTAAGTCAATTACAACTACGGTGCAAAAGTTATGGCTCCTGGAAGTTCCATCATCAATTGGGATAGACCCATCACCTAAATTATTGCCTGAATTGTTGGCCAAATCATGTGATCTCTCATATTTGATTCCTTTGTGTGATATAAAATCATTCTATGGGAACATCTAGGTAATGTCATTATAAGTCGTATCAGAGTTTCAATTTGGGTAAGTTTCATGTGGTGTTATATTTTTGAATTTGGAGAGGCACAACATATGTGAGGGGAAGGAGTAAAAATACCTAACTTGAAATTTGAGAAGAATTAATTTTTTTGTTAGTTTAGTATCATTAGAAATGCTTTTTTTTAAAAAATTTATAAAAAAGTATATAATTTTTTTCGCTTTGCACAATTGTAGTCATTGGATTCATCTTTACGAGACGATCACAATGGTATATTCAGTGAGAAAACCTTTTTATGCCAAATTTTTTTACCCTAGTGCATTAAGATAGTCATTGAATTCATCTTGGCAAGGTGATCACAATAATACCATCTCTTGGTATATTTTTTTGAGGTAAAAACCCTCCTAGGGGTTTTATATGGCCAGTCCTTCTACACGGGGATGAAAAAAGGGGAAAGAAACTCCTAAGGCTCCTACCAGTGACATAAAATTTGGAACTTCAGATCTATTGATTTCTCAACTTTAAGCTAACATAAAGGCCCTAGTATGGCATGATGACATTGTTGCAGTTTAAATGGATGTTTTAAGGATGTGCAAAGAGATTAATGGGGTTCACAATTAATTGAATTAGATCACTAATTCATTGGATTCTCTTTCATCTTAGTTATAGTTAAATAATCCTCCACTTCATCATTCAGGTCCTCCTCTCAACACTAACAACTCCAATTCTTGTGTGAAACTAATGTTTCCCAAAGTGGTAATGAGTAAGTTTGATGGTAAGGATCCTCTTACTTAGATTACCTAAATAGAGAATTTATTTGATGTACATCAAAATCATAGTTCTTAGAAGGTGATAGTGGCATCCCTATATCTAGAACATGAGCAATTCATTTGATATCACTAGTTGTCTGCTGAAAAGAAAAATCATGGTGCTCTTGTTACATGGTCTATTTTTACTCACTAGTTTTTGGCTCATTTTAAGAATAATGTCTTTGATATCTACTTCAATAAATTAACTAAACTATGGAAAATAAGAACCGTGAAGGATTATATTCATCAATTTTAAAATCTATCCTTACAGGTGGAAGACATCAGTGACGAAAATTTGACTGCTCTATTTTTGGGTGGTCTTAAAGATTTATCGAATTTGAGGTTAGGATGTTTAACCTAGCATCTATTTTAGAAGCTATCCCATGGGCACACATGATAGAGGAAAAATATATGGTTAAACAAAAAACCTTTACTACTGGTCATGATCACACCATCATATCCTCAACCCACCAGACTGATACCTCAAAAAATCTAGGAGAGACAAGATAAAGGTTATGTTATGGTTGTGACAGAAAATTGAGTAAAGATCATGTTTATACTCAAAATAAGTTATTTTACATTGAAGGTGCCAATGAAGATAATGATGATGAGGAGGCACTTGGTGAGGATGAAGGTCCTATGGAAGAATGTGAAGACTCTCAACCTATTATTTTTGTCATGCCCAATCAGGTATTAGTACTCCCCAAATTCTTAGGGTGGTGGGTTTCTTAACGAAAGAGAAGGTCAATATTTTGATTAATTTTGGGAACACAATCAACTTCATCAATAATAAGTTGGTTGCTCCCTTGAACTATTTCATTTATCCCACTCTAGAATTTTAGGTCATAATTGCCGATGCTGGTACTGTCAATTGCTTAGGAAAATGCCATAGTGTTAAGCTGGCCATGGGAGACTACTTGTTGGATTCTTCTATGTTTGTTATTCCCATGGGGAGAGCTATCATTTTCCTAGGAGTACGCTGGCTCACTACTTTGGGCACTATTGAGATGATTTTCTAGGTATTTTTCATGCATTTTCAATCTAAGGAAAGAACATTTGAGCTAAGGGGATTAAGGGATAAATCTCCACAAGTTGTTATCTCCCATCAAATGACAAAGATTCATTGAAAGGGGGCTAAACAATTTATAGCTTGCTTTTTTTCCATGGAAGTTCATCCAACTTAGCCATTGGCACCTCTTGATTTGCAACAAGTGATTGATGCCCATTCGATTGTTTTTTGTGACATGTCTAAAGGACTTCCACCTAGACACATGCATGATCATGCTATCAAAATTATTTCTGGTAGTACACCACCTAATAACATGCCATACAAGTATCCCTATGCACAAAAAAGTGAAATTGAAAATATGGTACAAGAGATATTGGATACAAGAATCATTAACCATAGCCAATGTGAATACTATTCACCAGTTTTCATGGTAAAAAAGAAATATGACACTTAGAGGATGTGCCTTGACTATAGGGATCTCAAAAAGTAGACTATCAAAGATAAGTTTCATATTCTTATCATTGATGATTTTTCTAGATGAATTAAATGGTGCTCTTTATTTTACCAAGTTAGATCTGCATTCTAGGTATCATCAAATCATGATCCATGATGAAAACATACCCCAAACTAATTTCAAGAGTTATGAAGTCAATTATGAATTTTTGGTTATGCCTTTTGGGCTAAAAAATGCACCATCTACCTTTCAGAGTTTGATGAATACTATTTTTAGGCCATTTTTGAAGAAATTTGTTTTGGTATTTTTTGATGATATCCTCATTTATAGTAAAAATTACAAAGACCATTTCCACCATGTGAAACGGGTACTCTTAATTTTGGAACAACATTAGTTATATGCCAAACCTTCTAAATGTACTTTTGGATGTTGTGAGGATGAGTATTTGGGTCATCTAGTTTCATATACAAGAGTAAACGTGGATCCTACAAAAATCCAAGCAATGGTGGACAAGCTGATTCCTAAGACACTCAAGAAACTAAGGGGGTTTCTAGGGATAATTAGTTATTATCATAGGTTTGTCAAAAATTATTGTAGCATTGTAACCCCACTCACATATTTGTTGAAGAAAGACTCCTTTTAGTGGACTGATACAGGTACTAGGGCATTTGAATAATTGAAATTGGTGATGTACACCACTCCAGTGTTGGCTACTCCTAATTTTTCAAAGACTTTTATGGTTGAATGTGATGCATCTAGGTGGTGTACTCATGTAAGAAGGCAGACCACTTGCATTTGAAAGTTGTCAATTAAAAGTTAAAAATAAGCACAAGCCCATTTATGAGAAGGAAATGATGGCCATTTTGCATGCAGTAAAAAAATGGAGGCCTTATTTGATGGGTTTTGGATTTCAAGTAAAAATTTATCATGACAGTCTCAAATATTTTTTGGAACAAAGGTTATCATTTGAAGAACAATAGAAATGTGTAACTAAGATGTTAGGCTATGATTTTGAAGTCATTTACAAGAAAGGTAAAGATAATGTAGTGAAAAATGAACTATCTAAGAAGGATGAATCAAATGAGGCATTGATATATTCTATGACCATTCTGTAGGTAGATTGGCTAGTGGAAACATGATCAGAATGGGAAAAGGATAGTACTACCCATAATTTGATTCATAATCTTCATCAACTTTTGGGTGGATTTGAATAATTCACATGGAAGGGTAATGCATTATGGTATAAATATATATTTTACCTATGTAATAATTCTCTTCTTAAGGAAAAAATCCTTCAGGAAGTTCATGCAACTTCAATTGGGGGTCATTCAAGATTTTTGATAACGTATCATATAATCAAGCACATTTTTTTTAGGAAGGAATCAAGGGCGATGTCTGGAAATATGTGGTTTAATGTATGATCTATCATTGAAATAAAGGATAAACCATCAAAAATCCATGTATTTTGTAGCCTTTATCCATTAGTAGCCAACATTGGGAAGAGGTGTCTATGGATCTCATTGCAGAGTTATAATAATATAATTGTCAAAATGTTATCATGGTTGTGGTAGATCATCTTAGTAAGTATGCTCATTTATGTTATTTATCATAGCCATTTGTTTCTATTATAGTAACTTTTACATTTTTCAATATAGTTCATAAATTACATGGTACCCCTAAGATCATTGTCAGTGATGAAGATCCCATCTTCACTATTAATTTTTGGATGGGGTTATTTGCATGTTTGGGCACCCAGTTAGCTCATGGTTTGTCCTATTATCCTCAATCATATAGAAAAACTTAGGTATTCAAAACATGTTTATAAGGATATATATGGTTTTTTTGTTTCTGGTAAATAGGACAAATGGGTTCATTGGTTGCTACTTGTTGAATGGTGGTATAATATGTTTTTTCATAGTTATTTCAAAATGTCTCCATTTTTGTCACTATATGGATACCAGCCTCCATCCATCACTTAAACCATGAAGGTCCATCCTAAAGTTTGTGAAACTAAATAACATATTCACCATCAACAAGAGATCCTTACCAATTTATGTGAAAATTTATCCATGGCCTAGAATCACATGAAACAACAGGGAAATTAACACAAGATTGAGTGGAACTTTGACATTATTGATTGATTTTTTATTTACATATATCCATATCAGTAAATCTCCTTAAAATAATAGAAAAAGGATAACAAGTTGTCCCCTAAGTATTATGGGCCTTATGAGATCTTGCATAAAATTGGTAGTGTGGCCTAAAAGTTAGAGTTTCCTTCCTTCACTCACATACATCTAGTATTTCATGTATCGTGTTTGAATAAAATCATTGGAAACAAAGTTGTTACCCAAACTAAGATACCCAGATTAGATGAGGAAGGAATAGTTATTCTTGATTTTGAGGTGATCCTTGAAATGAGTACTAAGTAGTTGAGGTCTTGATTGATTAAGGAGTACTAGATCAAATGGAATAATTTTATCCTATGAAGATTATACTTGGGAGGATGAATTCTTTGTGCAACAACATTCACAGTTGACTCAATGTTAAGGACAATGTTTTTTTTAAGGGGAGGGGCATGTTACACCCTTAACATTTGGCATGTCTTGGGATATGTGTGGCTGACTTATGGCTTACATACCTCTTTTATATTCTTTTTACATTTTTCTATGTTCTTAGTTAGGTCAGCCTATAGAATAAACATGGCTATGTAGACTATATATAGAGGGTAGAGGTTAGTCTTTGATCATCATGTTAAGTATTCTGATCTTAGTGCATTATTGTGGAGGTTTCCCCCTCGATGTGGCTTTGTTATATAATCATGTATTCTACTATATTGTAAATTATTATTGTGTGATCTCTCATATTTACTTATTATGTGTGATATGAAATCATTCTATACAAACATATAAGTAATTTAATTACATTTATCATATGATGAAGGATCCCAAAAAATTACTTCATGACTATAGTCTTTAGCTCTAGTAGGTCCCATAATATTACTATGGATCGATCCCTCTCATTCATGGCATAACACAAATTGCATGTAAATGGGAAATAAGGCATAACATCAAATATACATTTAAAATTCCATCCAAATTATCACTAGGATGACTAAGATTATTGTATTCGGTAGTATGGCCCATCCACTAATATTAGTATGCAAGGAAACACTCTTAAATTGCACAAACGTACAATTGTTGTGACTGTAAATATTAATACCAAGAATATAAAAATGATGTAACATCTATAAATATGACAAAATCATGCAAAATTTAGTAATGTGATTGATGTAGAGGAAGTAAGTAGCCATACATGTACTAAAATCTCTACATTGATTATCACCAACTTAAAAATACTCTTTATCATGAATTTAAATCCATGCTAAATCACTTGTGTGAGTGCCCATGCAATGATATGATGGTTGGTAATACTGATTATAAAAGAATTAATGATAGAAATTAGGGCCATGGTTATTCTTGGTATACTTCTTCTTTCATATGATGATATCATGTCATCATTTTTTCTATATTTTTCACCATGTGCCTCTAATACTTGCAAAATCATCTCCTCCATCTAATCAGCACCAACTACAACCCCATGCTCTGCATCAATATCCTGAGATGATAAAAAACTTAATTGTTCTATTTCATCCTTATTTTCTATCTCCTTCATACTCTCTACTTCCCTTATAATATGATTACACTCTTCCTTTTATAATATTTATATTTCATTCTCTAATGTTTTATAAACTACCATAACCTCATATACCTTATCTACCCAAAATTGGAGATAGTTGTGGTCAAGAAACAACCAATTTTAAAATGGAGACAATGGCTTTGCTTGAAGAAATTTTATGTCTCCCAGGTATTATAATTAGACTCCCTCTTACATGTATTTTATAAAACATCCTTTTACAATCACTTTCCCACTATCTCTTATCTCCATGATGACTTAAAGATTGTTCCCTACTAATGTCATATCCTTATCAACTATCTCTTCAACTGTCAGTACCATACTATCATCTTATTTTAGTTCTGCACTTCGCTTCTCATACTTAGGAGCATGTTAGACTAAGTCACATGCATCCCTATTATTTTCTATCTTTTTCATTGGTGTACTTGCACACATAACACAAACATCAGGGAAATCATGAGCTTCTAGCATCATTCCCTCAATTGATTCATCATACCTCATAGAATTGTTTCCTAAAATTATTCCATTGATTAAATTTTCATCTTATCTTCCATTCTTATGATGGAATTTCAAATTCTCATTCATGATACTATAAACAAGGCTATATCATTGCTTATTCTTCCTTAGAATTAGAATTATAGTGGCTAAAAACCAATTTGCAGTAGGTGTGCATGGCTCAACATTGACAAAAGACTAGAAATTCTTCTATCGTGTGAAAAAAAATCCTTTTATGGGTATAAAAAAAGGGTAAAGGGGATGGAACTATCATTGGTAGTAGGCAAAACAATGGTGAAATATATGCCATACTAAAAATACTTCATAAAATACATCAATGGTAGTAATATAGAGGCTATAAAAAATCACCCTCTCACTATAAATACTTCAATAATGTCAAAAATTTAGAAAACACTCAACTTTCTATTAAGAACCACTAGTATGGTTTCTAACAAAATGTTGGGCAAGCTAGAAATGTGGATAATAGTAGGTCTATAATCTATAATGGTGAGACCATTTTGTTGGATATTATCATCCTTGACATATCCTTCACACATCCAAGGGTGGTAAATTTATATGTATCTTGACTCAAATAAAACCATAAATACTCGATGCATAAGACCTTGAATAATAGAAAAATAATATATATTATACTTACCACCTTACCACATCAAGTATCTCATTATCCTAATAATGGTGACTTTCTCCATATCCTTATCTTCAATTATAAGACTTAGTTCAAAGGAGTGATCATCCTTTTAGCTCAAATGATCACCTACATCCCATTGTTTTATACACACACCATTTAGAATTTGTTTGAAATTATCCAGGTGTCCCTTTCTACTCAACATGTTCTTCATCTTATCAAAAATTTTAACATGTTTCCCATAAGGACAAACTTCATGCAATGATATATTAATAAGAAATAGCTCTAAAATATGACTTTCCTTTTCATAACTTAGGTTTTAATCCAAATGTTTACCTCCTTTTTCTGATTTAAAAGTAGGATATTTTGAGAGAGTTGACTTGACACAACCATCCTTGTAATTCAAAATTTTACAATTAGTGGAATCAACTGACATATTCTCCTTGCTTGTACATTTATCACTATAGTTACTCTTACTCTCATACCACAATGAATCATTTTTTGTAATTATTGGAAGATTTATAGGAACTTCTAGGGATGTTTATATTGAATAACCTTCACTTTCCACTTCAATGGTGGATTACTTTATCAATTTCTCACTAACTTATTTTAGATCTGACTTGTCTTACTCATTGAGTTCTTCCTTGGGATCCTTTTGATGTTTCGGAATTCCATCTTTCTTATTCAAACTTTTATTTCTATTTTTTGCATATACCTATAATAATTCTTCAAGGGTGTTATAAAATGTGTATATATCAACGTTCTTATCATATTCATCAAAATTAAAAAGTTTGACTCCATCCCTATCACACTACTCTTCTAACAACACCTCTTGAATATGATCATTATTTTATATTATTCTAAATGAATATATGCCTTTATAGATGATAGAAAATTGCTTCATAATTTATTCTTAATATATTATCTTTTCATATATACTTACTGTCTTACTTTTCTAGTTGATTTATTCAAGATGATCCTTACCTTTTTTCTTCTTTTTTTGTATTCACATCCACACCTCTTGGATATGATCTATGTATTCTTCCTTTTCTAAGAACTGAGGTCACAAAAACATTTTATAACACTCAAATCCCACAACAAGCCAATAAATGACTGCGATACAACTAAAATGTCCCTTTTAGGCAAGAATCTAGAAATTCTAAAATTCAGAATAAACCCTTAAATGAAAATACAAATTATAATTTTTTTTATCATAACCTAAAAAATTTTGGAATTTTGGAAACACTTATTTTAAAATAAAATAATATATTTAATTACCACAAATACATGAGAAATATGAAAATTCAAATATTACTTTTTTGGGGTGAAACCCTTGAACATCAAATCTCATTTTAGCCCAAATACATGCCTATAAATTATAATTAAACACAACTAATAGTCTGATTGAAAAATAATAATATTTTAATCCTTGAAAAATATCAATGTAATTGTTTGACCCCTATATTGATGTCATCCCACTCCCAGAGGCTTCTTTTAGTTGAAACTACCTACTAAACATTGCCCTATAGCTGCTTACACCTCAATAAACCCTCTCAACAAGTATGCCCACCCTCATTTATCCCCCAAATTATTACATTATGCATCAATTAGGGCCCAACTATGAACAAATGTGATATTCTTCCCAACCGTGACCCCTGATTGAAGTCACCAAAATGAATTTTAGGGTTTACATCCCCAATTCTAGAAGCTAATGAGTGTTTTTATACTCAATGGTTGAACATGCAAGCAATCATGATTATCCTCAAAATATTTTATGGTTAGATGATAGATAGATGCTAAAAATAGACCTCTCCACCATATTTTGTACCATTTCCACTCAAAATCCAAACATACTTTATTTTATTAATAAAACATACGTTCCTGACATTACTTTTTGGCCACATAGTCATACTACTAAGTTTAATTTCAAGTATTTAATAATTCTTTTTATTTTAATAATAATATTATTAATTGACATAAAATATTAACACTTACAAGGCCTAACTTAGATAATATTATTATTTATTTTAATCTAGAAAAGGGGATTTTAAAAGGTTTCACCTTTGAATTCATATTTAGGGTATATGGTCCAATACTTTAAATGGGTCCTGATAATTTACTAATGTGACCCCATTGTTTTCATAGTGTTAACTGATGGTAATATTATAGATATATTAAATACTTATCCTATTTTTTCCATATTTTAACCAATCATATCATGAAATGTAATATTTAAAAAATTTAGCTCCACATTGTAAAACATACTTATTGTCACCATGCCCATTATGCTTATTGTAAAACACTTTACATTTCCGATGATAATTGCCATTTAATGTAAAACATACTTGTGATTAATATTCTTATCTCCTATAGAATTGGCATGTGCCCATTATAAAAGTCTAGATAATAACATAGGACTCTATTTCCCATATTATCAATTTATAAGTCATTATTCTGATCTCAATATGTGGAATGGGCATGTTCCCATTCTACCATAGATAAGAATATAGGCCTCTATTGATCATATTATTCATATCTTATGTAGAATGGTCATGTTGTTGTAAAACTAAAGTGGTTAATACATACATTAATAATAATTCCAAAACTTCATAATTTATATACTAGGATATATGAATTAATTAATAAATTACATGCCACATTGATGTATTTTAATTCATGGTTCACATTTACTATCATGGCACATAGTACCTACTAACTTCACAATTAATAGACCAAGTCATAATTTAACTTATATGAAATCAACATATTAACATTTACATGAAGGCCCATTTCAATTAAATCTTAAAACGTGATATATGGGAGCCCATGACTCTCTAAACCCATGGTCCCATTTTGATATCTAATGTATATTTATTTATTATGTGTAGGGAATCCACATATGTGAAGGAAAGATAAAGTGAAGATAATGGTTCAATAGGCCTAAAAACTACAAATAAATTCATTTTAATGTTTTTGAACCAAACCTAATATCGAAATTTTTTATTTGTAGTGTAATACTTCACACCCCTCTCTTTCTTGCATAACTAGATTTTTTAACATGTAGAATTAACACACACATCAACAATTGTCAACACCAAAACATATGTTGTAATACTACCAACACATCTCCCATAAAATAAATTAGAATAGTACCAATACTTAAACCTATTTAAATATAATTTTTCTTAAAATGGTGTTAAAATTAATTAAAATATATTCTTACTATTTAGAAAGTTATCAAAACTATTTTTTTGTAATAAATACTACTTTTTTACTCATATTTAATCAACAATACTTTTACATTATTAATGTATTAGTATAAATCTTCCACATGCTTGTTAAATAATTCAATGAAATAAATATTAATCTTAAATTCATATTAAATAATAGTACAAACATAAGGTCAAGTTATTGGATTATGATATGGAATAGAAATTTGTAAAAACCCACATCCTAGGGCAATGTGATATGACATATTGATTTATAACCTTAAATAGTTTCACCTTTAAGCATTCATTACCCTTTTCATATAGTGCAAAGTATGATTCAATAGCCTCACATCCTTTTTCGGGTATATTAATTGATTTTTTTTTTTCATTTTTTTAGTTTCCATGCCCAAATGATGTTATCCACATTAATTTATTAGTTATTTGTTCTTGCCTATGAAAATGTGTAGCCAGTTAAAAATGTTTTAAATAAAGGTTCACAATTTTTATTTTCATGATACAATGTACATGATATATTCCTGACTAATGGACCTAATCACAATATAAATAATGTGAAATTTAATAATTAACATGTCCATGGTTGCCCCTTTTATTTTAAAGTAAACATATGATCCCTAGTATGTTAGCATATTATAAGCATGAAAAGGTGAACATATAGAGAAATAAAATTGACTATAATTTTCAATGGATCCATACATCTTTTAGATGCCACCTTGACAATATCATAGACCTCCATGACTTTGTGGATTCATAATGACCCAAAGATAAAATGGAATAATTTCCTTGTATTTCAACATGTCACAACCCTCTCCTTCTTAGATCACCAACTTATGTTGTATTTTTAAAACACATATCAACATCTTAGTGTGAAACCTAGTAGAACTTTTAGTGTTGCAATGATACTAGTGCATCCGTGATGGACTTAAGAAAAATAAACCTAGTAAATGTAAATTTTTTGAAAAAAAATTGATTTCATATTACTTCAACATTCATTAAAAGATATTAGTATCTCAACAAAATTATGAAAAGAAAAATATGAATTAAATAGTTATCTTACAGTCATATTTGATAAACCATATAGTTACCCAATCAATGGGTCAATAATAATAATAATAATAAATAGAAGTTGGTCAAATAGAAGAAATCAAAATCAAACTTTAATTCATATTAAACAATTATGGTATAAATGTAAGGCTAAGTTATTAGATAATTATTTAGATTACAAATTTCAAAAAACCCACATCCCATGCCAAGATGATATATCATATTAATTTATGACCTTCAATAGTTTCACCTTAGCATGTATTACCTTATTCAAGTAGTGCAAGGTATGAAACAATGGCCTCATGTCCTTTTTCAATAATCTTAATTAATCCTCCTTTCTATTTTTTATTTGTTGTACATACCCATATGATGTTATCCACGATGTTTTATTTATTTTTATCTAATTTGATTCATGTTTTATTAGTTGTTAAACATGTCCTAATATAATGCTTCATCACTTTTTCTATGAAAAAAATTTCAATATTGAATCCTTACATTTTCATCCACATTATCTCCATCAAAATTAAGGTAGATATCCTATTCCACCCTTCCTATCCATATATTTCAATTTTGTTTTATTGGTTGTACTAAAATGATTCATCCCACACAAACATCCATAAATGAAATTAATTATTTCTAGATATTCCACAAATAGGCCCAACATAAATATCATTATTACTTTGGATATGTTTATTAATGTAGTATTTCATATGAAAATGTGTGGCTCCAATTATTTTTTCATATATTTAATTTTCATTTATTTTTTATTGAAAAAAATAGACATTTGATAGCTGAAAATAATTTACAAATGGTTTATTCAAAGCACACAAATGTTTTTATCAATTCATTATATTTGAAATTTAGAATGATATACCTTTGTCTATGACAGGTTTCCCCATTATTCAATATATGTTTTTATTCCATTTTTCAAATCACCCATCTATTTTAGTTCATTGAACGGTTCAATATGAGGTTGTCCTTTCAAAAAAATTGTTTCACCATTGTACTTTGTATGCCATATTGGGAATGGATGAGACCATTGGATATTTTTTATTGTTTCTTTATATTACATCACTAGGAATAATGTCATCCACAATATAAAACATGAACATATTTGGTTTACTAATGCCAACTATATTATGATTTCCATCCAAAAAGTGTGGCTCCATGAAGGCCTTGAAGTCATATACTTCCTTAATAAGTTAATGACTTAATGTAGTTACCCCTCTTGGCATGTTCTATAAGTGTCCAAGATATGTGGAGAAAAGATGTGGATAATTTTCATAACGATATCTCCAATATTCCAAAAGTCGTATCTATATCTATATTTGTGTGTCCCACTAGTAGGAAGCTTACATACACACTTTTAAATACCATTTTTTATATAAATATTGAAGCAAATGAAAATAATGTACTATTTATTATATGACTTTTAGAATTATCCAGTTTCAAGTAGAGGATCAGTGGATATTTTTTTAGCGAATAACTTCACATACTATTCATATTAATTTATTAAACATGGACACCTTTTTATTTCTACCCTTTAAATTTGTCATGCACTTCATTTTATAAAATTCTATCATTTCATGGTTGTTTATATGATCTAAAATTATATAATAAATCCCAATACTTATTTGTGATGGGTTATTCAAGCTTACTAAGAACCAAAGCCAATTATGTAATTATGTATTTTACTCCATGATCAATAAATGGTAGGCCAAATTGGACAAACCCCTTAGTCTTCTTTCCATGTGTGATCATACTAGTCACATTAATTAGGAATATCATAACATTGTTTATTGACCTTGATTTTTTTCTCATCCTTAGTATGCAAGTTTTCATTTCATCCATTTTATTATGCACAATGATAAATAATCCCTGAGATTGTTCCAATGATTGTAATATATGGGAGTTATAATGTGCACAATAACTTTGAGTGTAGTCATTATGCCATGTTTTTTCTTATACAATTTTTTAGAGTGCTTATAGGCATGTGGTGGATCTACAATAGTTGTAAATATCTGTAAAATCATCTCATTTGGAGAAGTTAGTATTTTAAATTGAAACATGTTAAAATCTTCTAGTCGTTATCCTTTTGAAACATGGTTGTAAACATTGGTAGAGCTTCAATAATTTTAGATCATCCTTAAACTTCTTATTCATTAAATTATGGGTATAAAATGTAGGAAGAATCCTTTGAGGAACTTGGATTCCATCCTATCCTATAGAATCAATTAAATGGGGATAAATATCTGAATTTATCTTGATAATTATTGATATCCAAGTATGTTTTGTGGCCATATTTCATCTTTCTTTCTCTTTATCAATTTTACCATTTTTCACTCCTGTAACCATTTATCCAGTTTGATTTATTAATATATAAGGTGTTCCTTGGATACATGTAATATTTATGTTGTGCATTATGATAGACACCCATAGTCACTGACATTAAATATGACACTTTCTGCTAATGAATCTAACACATAATTATTTTTGTCTTTTTCATTCATGGATCTAATTCTGTGCCATAGAAATGTGACTGAAGCAAGGGGGAATTATTTGAGATATCCATACTTTAAAAATGATTTTTCACATTCTCCACTTCATCCAAAAAATTGACCATTTTATATTCTTGTTAATGTTTTTATTTGATAAATTGGATAGAGGGGTGATCAAATTTTGATGTTTTTTAGCATTGTAGTGTATTATAATAAAATTTTTTAAATGATTTCAATTAGTGGCATAAAAATAATATGATATACTAATTGGAGTTTTGACTCTTCTAATGCATCCTACTTGAGTCTAACATATAGAATAAAATTGTTTATGTTACCCAATTTCCCAGTAGGCCATTGGATGATAAATCCTTCAAATAAGGAACATACTTTGCAAGGAGGTTTGAATACTATATCAATATGCACACTATATTTTTTTACATATAATCCATTAAATTTTAACATGTCTCCTTTGATTACATTTTTAATTGTCCCCCCTGTAACATATTTTCTCATGAATGAGCATGAATGGATAAAATTAGCATCAACTCCCTTGAACTTCAAATTATTTTCATTACTATGTACTAGGTACAAACCATCGAATTGAGCATTGCCTTTATTTACTATAAATGTGATTCTTATTTCATGGAAATTCGAATGTTTTATTGGCCAAGATAGTAATATATTTAATTGTAGCAAGTTTGAATATTAATAACATAAATTTACAACATTTTTAGCATTACACTAAACATAAAGGGTCCCAATCTCTCTTCACAAATTTTATGATCTTGTAGCACATGAAAAATAAAACCTTAGGCTATGTTGTTATCTATGCCAGAACATTTATGTTTAAAAATGGAATTGTTGGTGGCATTATCAATTATATATTTGGGTGATATGAAAATGATGGTTTTCCCATTATCATCACTATAATGTCCCACTTATGTAGCACTATAATCCTTTAAGTCATTAAAAGTGTAATAATTATGAGGTAGTGGGATGGACAAATCTACATATTTTGAAAATTCATTCTCTTCCCATGAAATATAGTATTTTTTATTCTTGACATCTACCAAGGTTTTGAATTCTTCATCTAGATAAGAAATTTATACTTTTCCATCTAATACTATATCAACACTAATAGCAAAAAAGCCTCCTCATGTCTCTGCAATCTAATATCCTCCTTTTTGGATACACTACCATCTACACCTTTGGTGCATTTTGAAAATAGCACCACACGATCACCCTCTCCAAATGCAAGAGAATTTTATTTTATATTAAACAAAATAAATGTGAGATAAAATCAAATATGTAAAACCCTATTAGTTTAAGAAAATAAACATAAAAGTGAGAAGAATTGAAAAATGTAATATAATTATTAAATGCAAATCAAGTCTCATGTTAGGATATACATGTTTCTAGGAATATTAATCTATACATGAAAATAATAATAACATGTGAACAAGGTGATATTAATATGAGAAAACAAATTATGTCATCTGATGAGCCACTAATCTCAGTATATCATGAAAATAAAGGGGCATTATCATCATTAATTATAGTCAGATAAAAATAAGTTTTAAGCACTTGAAAATATATGTAAAAAAATATTTATTGGTATATTGTATGGGATCCCACCCTACCAATTGATGTTAAAATGCCAAACATTCATAAATTATTAACCTAAGTATGTGAATTCAAGACTGAATTATGCCAACAATGTCAACTAGGGTATAAGTGTTATTTTAGTATATATAGTTAACTATTAAAATATGATATAAACCAACATAAAATAATTTAAGATTAAAATCATGACATTAACCTACAAAATGTAGTTGATTTTTTAATTGGAAATCATTGATGTATCTATTAATCATAGAAAATAATACATATATATATATTTATCTAATGTTTCTTAATGTCAGGATGTTTGAGAAATATGTGTTTGAAAATGATATCATATGATGTTTTTATAAAGATTAATCTGAATCATTAAATAAAAAGGATTAATTTGGCTTAATTACATAATATATAAACTAATTATTTTTATTATAATGTTCTTATAACGATCGTAAATGTTAAAAAAAATCACAAATGTTATTATATTAACATTTTAGATTTCCGGTATTGGTATGAATGTTGTTGATAAATTATATGCCACATGTATTTATGTCTCACCTCCACATGCCTTAATTATAAAATAATTGGTTACACATGTTTTCTACAATGTGGCAGTGCCATATTTTACCATGAAGCACTTGTGACTTGTAGAAATGACATGTAACACTAAAAAAAAATATTCGTGCAACACTAATAATTTAATAAAAATTAAATGAGGGTTGACTCAGATTAATAAAAACTATGATAAATTTAAAACTCTCAATTAAAACTCCCATGAAACCATAGGTCAAAAAATCAAATTCAAATAGAATTTTTATTGTCATAAACCAATGGGAATAAACTAATTCCTACAAATTGGCCATGACTAGCCTTGTATTCATGCCTTTGTGACTATATTATATAATATTTAAGAAATTTTAAATCCATTTACAAATATAATACCAACAAAAATTAAATATATAGATCTCTATTCCCTCACTACTTCTAAAAATTCAACTATCAAGTCCATAAATCTATTACACTAATGGATCTTAGTCATATCCAAACTCCCTCTTTATTCTAATTTACAAAAAATAATATGAACATAACGACATATATTTTAAATCATCAACTCTACATGCAGAATTCTATCATTACACAGCGATTTATGAGAAGGTCAAAGTGGAGGAGTATAGAGATGCTAATGGTTTCCCCTCGCATAATGGGAGTATGATGTCCTACTTACTTTAATTTCTTTTTAATTGCTACCACATCTTTCCTATGTTCACCTACATAGACACCCAAAATTTTACAAAAGGAAATATTGTGAAGATAATTACATTATTCATATTGACTTCTTTAGGCATTATATATAAAATATAGTTTGAATTTTACCCACTTGTGTATCAATCTATTGATATGAATCCTACACAAACTAGGATATCCGATGAAATACGTATGCCTCTATATTCAACAAAATTATTATGATTATTGGTTGCACCGTGACCCCATAGTCACAAGTTTAGTAAAAGTAATAGTAGTTGCACCTCTCTTCTAACCTATGCATGGCCCAGATAAATTGGCTAAGAAATAAATTTACTTCATATTGATGAGGTTTATAAATAGACTCTAAAAATGTCAAGGTGTCCATATGGCATACATCCCATAAGATTCATGGTAGGAAAGACTCTATTTTTTCAATGGCTTGTTATACATAAGTATAAATTAATAATAATAATATTGGACTCCTAATTAATAATATTATTAATTTAATAAACCAATGTATAATAGGCATCTAACCATGTACTAATTTGTTTCAATTGTCAAATTAACAAAATTATGTAAAAGCATCACTTTTTGTGATGATTTGACTTTTATTGATCTCAAAATTCTATGCATTTGCGTGTTTTGAAATGAGTGACAATGAGAAAAAAAGTCTACAACAACATGATGATGTGATGTGTTTTTATGTTCACAAGGTTTAAAGTGGTAAAAGGATGGAAAATTGTTTAAAATAACATGTTTCTACTCAATGATGACACATGTCTCTCAATGTTTCATATTCAAATCATAGGATGCATTGTATAGAATATATCAATAAATTATAGTGTTAATTTATTCATGATATTACAATGTTCTACCATGTGACACTGGTAAATTTTCATAAGTGACATGTACCTAAAATTATAATTATATATTTTTATAATGTTTCTTCCTTATTTTATAAATAATATTAGCATTTGAAGAGCAATGTTATATAAATAACAATCATAAAAAATGAATATAAGCAAGGTTGACTATCAAATTTAGGCCCAAATTACGTGTATTATTACGATTTAAATTTGAATCATTGCTCTAACTACATGGGAAAAAAATACTATTATCCATTCAATATTTTCCTTCTAAAGTC
>JARHVA010007280.1:360000-410000 GCA_037957365.1 Torreya grandis | reverse complement strand
TTTTTTTGAATTCCAAAATATGCAAGAGAAAATATAACTATACCAGACATTTATCTATATTATAATGAGCTCCAAACTTAATATTTGTTCTTTTTTATAAATTTGATTGGCTAAATTGGTGTATACCTAAGTGTTACATCACAATGTAGGGAAATTACTTACATGATTCTCAATAGCATAATTATATATGGTATAATTAAGAGTAGAATAAGGAGATCAATAACAACAATTAGTAAAAGAGAAGAATACTTGAATATTATGACTAACCCACTTCAAGTGGGAAACCTCCATAATAATAAAATAATAATAGAATTCATAATATTATTATAAAAGACTAACCACTATGTCCTATATATACTCTACTTATCCATGGTTATTCCATAGGCCGATCATAATTAAAAATTTGAGAAATGCAACAAGTTAGTATCAAGGTGTGTAAGCTACAAGTTGGCCATAGATATCCCTTGTCACATAATGTGTTAATGGAATAGAATTCCCCTCCCCTTAAAAACAATGTTGTCCTCAACATTGAATCAAACCAATATTTTTTTGTATGCATGCTTCATCCTACCATGTTGCATCTTTAGAATGCAGGTTCTTCCATTTGATCAAATATTACGTAATAGCTATGGTCCATAGCTTTTTAGTGCACATGTCAAGGATCTCTTTAGGATATAGAATGACATGACCTTATTAATATAATTTAGGTAACTTAATCTAAGTGGAGACTCTATGTCCAAATAATTTATCCAGAAAAGATACATAGAATATCAGATGTCTGCAAGTGGATGGGGGTAATTCTAGATTGTAAGCGACACCACCAATTTTTTTTAAGATCTAGTAATGGCCATAATACTTAGGTGATAGCTTTTTATCATTTTTATCTTAATTTAGAGACATCTTCTTACCTTTCTACAAATTTAGAAAGACCCAATCACCTATGTCAAAATGCCACTCACTATAGTGTTGATCTACTTGTTTCTTCATTTGATTATATGCCATTGCTATAGTCTCTCACCAACTGAGTAATACCTCATGTTGATGGTGAATGTGTTCCTCAACATATCTAACATTAGGACACACTCACAAAATTTAAGTGATAGATGGAGAATCTATCCATATAATTGCACAAAGGGATACATCCTGGAAGAAGTGTGAAAATAAGTGTTATACCACCATTCACCAAGTGGTATCAAATGAACCTATTTATCTTGTTTGTCAAAAATAAAAAAATGAACATACCATTCAAGACATTTTTTGACTACCTATATTTTCCCATTAGATTGAGGATGACAGGAGGAGCTATGAGCTAATTAGGTACCCAAACATGCAAATAATTTAGTCCAAAAATTAATAGTAAATATGGGATCTCTACCACTTACAATGATCTTCAAAGTGCCAAGATATTTTGGAACTATATTCATAAAAGCAAAATCTACTTTAATATAAATAAATGGATATGATAAGGATAAAAAATGACCATACTTGGTGAGTCGATTGAAAACTACCATGATAACATTTTTACCCTCTTACTATTGTAACCCTATAATGAAATCCATGAAAACCTCTTCCTAATGTTGGTTAGGCATGGATAAAGGTTTCAAAATATATGGGGTCTTAGTGGATTAACCTTTATTGTTTTCATACCATTCATTTCACCACATATTTTTGAACATCCCATTTGAGTCCTTCCCAAAAGAAATCTCACTTTATTCTATGATATGTTTTCAAAAATATTGAGTGACCTTCAAGTGGAGAGGCATGAAGTTACTGAATAATTTTATGTTTGAGGAGAGACTGATTACAAAGGTATAGTCTATATTTATACCATAATGTGTTCTATTTCCATGTAATTTTTTATGATTTGTTATAACCCTACAAAAGATTTTCAATCAAATTCTTGGT
The DNA here is from genome assembly GCA_037957365.1 of Torreya grandis. Lineage (NCBI taxonomy): Eukaryota > Viridiplantae > Streptophyta > Pinopsida > Cupressales > Taxaceae > Torreya > Torreya grandis. The sequence continues at coordinate 408,095 of JARHVA010007280.1, read as the reverse complement.
AGCACTGTCATTCTCCCATTCTAATATTACTTCCTCTAGACAATCTGCTTGTCACATGGTCATGATTCATAATAATGCTTCAACTAATTCATTAGGCCAAGAGATGGCATATGCCACCACATTATTTTTTTCCTTTCATATATACTATTTTAGAATAGTAGCCTAATATTTTAGTCACCCATTTTTGTTGTTCTTTATATGACAAGTGTTGTTCTAAAAACTATTTAAGGCTATCATAATTAGTCTTTACCTGAAAGTGATGACCCATCAAATAAGGTCTCCATTTATTCACTACGTGTATAATATCCATCATCTATTTCTCATATATTGGCTTGAGACTATTTTTCCCTTCATTTGGTGACTTTCCAATGCCAATGGTTTGTCTTCTTCTATGAGTACACCCCCCATGCCATATCTTGATGCATTACATTCCACAACAAATGTTTTTGAAAAATTAGGAGTAACCAAAATTGGATTTGTGCACATAGCTATTTTCAACTACTCAAATGCTTTAGTAGTTGAATGAGTCTACTAAAAAGAGATTTTCTTCATGAAAAAGCTGAGTGGGCTTGTAATGCTACCATAGTTGTTGATAAACCTATGATAGTAACCAGTTCCCCTCATAAATCAATGGAGGTTCTCAATGGTATTAGGAACCTACCACTCCATCATTTCTAGTATTTTCTTAGGATCAATATTCGCTCCATGTGAAATAATACGACCTAATTACTCCACCTTTTTGACATTGAAATCGCATTTGAAAGATTTGGAATAAGGTTGATTTTGTTATAGAAATGAAATCACCTATTTCACATGATTTAAATGGTCTTCTCAATTTTTTATATAGATGAGGATATCATCAACAAACACTAATACAAACTTTCTCAAAAGTGTCCTAAAAAATATTCATCAAACTCTAAAATCTAGATGGTGCATTTATGAGGACCAAAGGCATGACCATAAATTTATAATGGCATTAATGAGCTCTAAAATATATTTTAGGTATGTTCTCATTATATATATAAACTTGATGATGTCTAGAGTGAATATCTAACTTGGTAAAATAAATAGCACCATGTAATTTATCTAGTAAATCATCAATTACTAGAATAGGAAACTTATATTTGATGGTGTATTTTTTGAGTTCTATGTAGTAAGGTCACATCCTCCAACTACGATCCTTCTTCCACACCATGACCGCTAAGGAGGAATATTCACATTGATCATGTCAGATGATTCCTACCTCTAACATCTCTTCTACCATATTTTCAATTTCACTCTTTTGGGCATAGGGATACTTGAAGGGTCTAATATTGGGTGGCGTACTTCTTATAATTAGTAAAATTGAATGATCATGTCCATGACTTGGATAAAGTCATTTTAGAATGTCACCATAAATAATACAATGGTCCTCTAACACCTTTTCCAAATTGGGATGTGTAGAATCCTTGGTTGGTTGAACCTCCATAGAAAATAAATGTGCAACAAAACCTTCTGCACCTTTTCTAATAATCTTCATATGGTGGGAACTAACCAATTGTGGATATTTAGCCCAAAATCCATGTAGTTTAAAATTCATTCCTTCTGAATGGAACCATAATTCTTGGAAATTCACCTCAATAGTACCCAAAGTGGTGAGCCACTGCACTCCAAAAATAATATTAGCTCCTCTCATGGGATTAGAAAACATAGTGAAATATAATAAATATTATCCCATAGTAAGCTTAATACTATAACATTTTTTAGAATAGTTGACCATACCACCATCTGTAACCATGACTTGAATGTTTGGAAATAGGTAAATGAAACAATTCAAATGAGTAGCTAACTTACTATTGATGAAGTTATGTGTATTCCTAGAGTCAATTAACATAGTCACCTTTTGTTTCTTCAAGAACCCCACCACCTTTAGAGTTCGAGGAGTAATAATGCTTAAAAGTGCATGATAGGAAATAGTAGGTAAATAATATTCAAATTCATCCTCAAGTTCTTCTAATACTTCCCTTAAATCCTCTTCATATTATTCCTCCTCATTGACATCGTTAATGTAAAATAACATCTTTTTGGTACATTTATGCCCTTTGTTCCATTTTCTAACCTAGCTAAAATACAAACCTTTTGTACGCTTTTATTCCACTTGCTGTGGTGTCAATATATTAGGCTGATAAAATTATGGTGTTGGGAAGGTTTTTCCATGAACATTGGTGAAAGGTCTTAGTTTGATCAAATATTTTTCCTCAATCATGAATTCCATTGGTATAACCTCAAATAAAAAAATAGGATGAAACATTCAAACCTCTAATTACATGTTATCTTTGAGGACACCTAAAAATAGACCAGTCAAATTTTCCTCAATGATGTTTGCCATACGCAACGAGAGATTAGGAAATTGATGAATTTAGTCCTAAATAGTCCTAGTTTGGTGCAACTTGGCTAGCTAACTAAAGTAGTTTTTAGAGATAATTTTGTGATACTAGACTAAATCTCCCAAAAAAACATTGACCATTAAACTAGGACACCCTTCTTTTTATTTTAAGCACATAACTAATGATAACAAATGAATGGCTTAGGTTCTAGATATAGAGAGGCCATAACAACTTTTTGAGAAAATAGAGTTTGATGGAGATCAATTAACTTTTGAATTTGAGTGAGCCAAATGAGTGGATCTTTACCATCAAACATCCACAAGTCCACCTTTGAAAACAATAACTTAGGGATAGAATTGGTGTTGGTATTATTTGGAGGAGAAAAACCAAACTAAAGTGGTGAAGGATTAATTTTTAGTGGCTAATATGACAAGTTATCCAATTTCCTAGATATTTATTTGAATTGATCCTTCACACTATCCAAGTCCCCTCTCAAACCTGTAATATCCTCTTGAACCTATAAATATCATCCTTTTTCACCATGTCCTACAAATCTGACTTAAGTTTTTTAAAATACCTTTGAAATATATGGATAACAAGTTTCAGATGCTATGTCATCCTTGTGAGGAATTTTTTGCGTTCCTTTCCCTTTCACACATCTATGAGTGTTTGGGCTAACCATGCACAAACCCTGAAGGTTTTCATAACTAAAAAATATATACCGATGCAATACACCATTGCAACCATCTCACCAAGATAAATCCAACTACTACTATTACATATAAGGGTGGAAATAATTGACACAAAAAAGTGTACTAGTAGGATATAGGATTGTGATCATATCATAGATATGAATCCAATGATAGAAAATTTACCCAAGGTAAAAAATTTTGGACTTATTTTTTTTATTATTTTTTTACCCAAAAATATGTTTATTTTTAAAACAACCCTCATGAACAAAAATATGATGATGAAAAAAATAAATTACTCCTAGATCATAAGATATGTTATTTGGCCTTCTAGTGATCAAAAAATTATATCCAAAAAAAAATTGCACTATAGAAACTTATCCAAATCGATGCTTTTATACCACTTGTAAGGAAATTACTTAGGTGATTTACAATAGTAGAACTATATATGGTAGAATTTAGAGTAGAATAAGTAGATCAACAATAATAATTGGCAGAAGATCATAACACTTGAATATTATGATTGAGCCACTTTGATGGAGAAACATCCATAATAATGTAGTAAGAATAAAATTCACAATATGATTATAAAATACTAACCACTACCTCCTATATATACTCTACTTAGCCATGGTTATTTCATAGGCCATCCATACTAATAACATTGATAAATGGAACAATTTGATATGAAGGTGTGTAAACCATAAGTCAGCTAGACATATCCCTAGATGCATTATATCTTAATGGCATAACACAAAAATACATTATTTTATAGATATAACTCAAATTTTAAATGAGTGTGATATGAATATGGATGGATGGATCTATTCTCCCTTTAATTATCTATTAAAACTAAATACAATATTACATATGAAGTGTCAAAACATTCATATCTTCTTCATGATTATTCTTCTTTGTTCTATTATGTGGGATGCAATGATGAAATGAAAATACCATGAAGTATGTATGTAGATGTTTGATGTTTTAGTGTGAATGTAGGGTGTCATGGTTTATTATTATATTCATATGAGCCCCAAATTAATATATTTTACATAATTACATGTATCAAACTCTGAGAAATATATGATACTATGATTTTGGATGATATATATAACATATTTCTAAGATAAATAAAAATACAAATGATCAATGGACACATCATTTAATGATCACCATACAATTATGTCCAATGCTTCAATATGATTTTAAGATTCCATGATTTTGTTTATCTCAAGTGCATGATCATGATATGACTATGGAAGGATGAATATATTCTCTCTTCAATTCTCTATTAAAACTAAATACAATATAATTTTTATTTAAATTATCAAAAGACTCATATTTTATTCATGAGTATTTTTCTCTCATTTGAAGATTTTTGTTTCCATGAAGTGTTTTCTATACTATATATTATGTGTGTATATGTGTGATGAGATTCTATGACTATAAGGATATATGTCTTTCTTTTATTCTCATCATGAGGATTCATGAATTATTTAGGTGAATTGGATGTCGATATAGACAAGGTGATAACTTGGTGAAGTGGCATGCATGATAGAGTGAGTTTCTATGGAGTGTGGTTTGGAATTCCATGTATCTTATGGATTCATATGTTTTTATTTTTTTTACTTTAAATTTTTGGGGGATTTGGTGCCAAATATTACTTAATATTATTTTAATGAAAAAGCATATAATATTATGTAATAGTTTGTATTATTAGTGTTTTAATATTTTTTAGATATGAATATGAATGATTACATTAATAGAAGTGTTTCAATTAAGAATAATGGTTATTTTGAGAAAAAAAAAGGAGAATTTTATTTATTATGAAATTGATTAATATTTCCTAAGTTCTCTCTTTTTGGCCACCTAGTTAATATAGGTTGGTTACTGACCCTACAACTCATGATTTGTCCCATTGTCTAAATGCACAAAATGAGTATTAAAATCAAAATAATAATAAAATATTTGACTCGTCCTCTTTGACCTTATTCTTTAAATATTTTTCATCTTTTTATCAATTAAAAATATTTTTCTACTAAATCTTCATGGTTTGTATCTTGACAACACTTTTCATTAACAATTTTTATAAACTAAGCTATTTGATCTAGGTGGAAGTGGATGAATAAATATTTTCCATGTTTTTGGTATCCATATGAGTGCATTATATAAAATTTTGAGTTTTAAGGCCTTTAAAATGTCCACTCTCTAGTTATATCACACTAACTCTAATTTTATCTATCCCATTCTTCTTTTTCCAAAGTTCCTTAATGTTTTCCCTAAGGGATTCAATTTCTCTTAGAGATTCCATAAATTATGGATTTTTATCCTACCTGGGTGGATCATGGATTTTTCCTAGCACTTCCACTTCATATTCTACCATTTTATATTATTTTTATGATAATGCCACATCTTCTTATGCTATATTTGGTGAAATAATCTAATGTTCCATCTCTCTAAAGGATAGAATATCAGAGTTGAATGAAATAAAGTTTCCTTCATCAAAATTACTAGTGGTCTAAATTTCCTCTTTATTGATGTCATCCTCTTGATCATAATATTATCCATGATTTATTTGAATAACAACATGGTTTATTAGAGTGTTTTGTCTATTTATTCTATAATTTATCCTTTGTGATTGTCTTCTAGAATCAAGTGGAGATGAAACCTTTTACTTCTTCCTAGATTTTGATGTAGATAGGCTGTCTTCAGTCTTCTTATTTCCTTCACATTGATATTTTAAGGAAGGAGAAGTTACTAGTATTAGCTTCCTTCTTCTTCATTTTTAGGTCCCTCTATATTATCTTATGTAACATTCTCTTCTTCTTCCCCTGCAACCAATTCTTGATACTCAACATCCATTCATTGTTCTTTAGCAATAGATTCATGTTTTTATTCTTCTCATATCTATTTAATTGTCAATAATTATCCCAATGTAGATTATGTATTTGGTACCTCAATCTTATTTTTACAATATATTGATTTAGACACTTATGGTATAAAGATGTTGGCTTCCCCTTTTAGTACTCCTCTACCATTCTTCTTAACATGTTAGATATAAAATAAATAAATTCACCATTATGCAATGCTTGATATGATTAAGGAACTTTAATTTCACTTCATACATCATTGAATATATGTCATCACAAGTTAAGTACTTAAAATTGTACATGGAAACTTTTTGCCAAAGCTGAGTAAATTAAGATTGAAGTACATCTTTGTTTGAATATCATATCTTCTTATTTTTACCTTTTACAACTTAGAAAATTTAAATCATATGTTGTTAAATAGATGAATATGCAAAGTCATGGTAATAATATCCAATAAATATAGGTATTGAAGTGTTACAAAATTGGCTAATTTTGACCTTTCTAAAAATATCAATAAATAATGCATGTAAGAACTTAGCTAAAAAATGATCAATATAGATGATTTGGACGTTAAAAATTAAGGCAGATGATGGTCTAAGTCTTGAAAATAATACCCTAGTGTCAGACCCCATCCTAGATACTAAAATCATAATTTTACATTAACACCATTATTGGATAAGTGGTGGTAGAGTCCCTATTTTGGTGGTAGTGTCCTTTGTGTAGGACTATCTCAAGCTTTTGGGTATACCTATGTCTAGATATATGAGGTTTGTTCCTACATGTATGATTTTTGAAACCTTGTATATTTCCCATTTTGACTAATTTTTTGATCAAATCCTAATCCTCTATGTTGTTAGGACATCTGCTTGATACCAATTGAATAGTCTATTTATTATTAGGGTAGGATGGACATCCTCAACACCTCATTATGAATATAGTTGCCTACATACCAATACTCCAAAGAGGGATTAAGATCAATGTAGTTATCCCCACCAATGTTTTGGTAGAGGTGTAATTAAAACTATAATGATAGTGGACTTGAATTCTTTGAATGTGCTTAAGACTATAAATCTAGGTAATCTAAGCTTTGGACTATTCTAGATAGTAGTATGAAAAATTAGGGTAGAATAGGATTGATAACATTAAATGTGCACTTGTTTTGGTTTTACATATTTATTTTGTATGTAATTTCCATATAGTGGTTAAAGGGATATAATTCAATTTTTTATGTGGTTTTAATGCTTGTGAAAGTGATAAAAGAGGTTTAGGCTGACCTTAGGAGGTTTTATATTTGAAAAGATATTGTTTTGTGAAAAATTGAGGGAAAATACAATAGTGTCATTATTAAAACACTAGCACCAAGTGGCACTATTGTCCCTATTATGTCACTAGTGCCCAAGTGGTAGAACACTAGGCATGAAGGGTTAAGATTCAAGAATGAGAGTTTGGGACTACTTTAGGGCTTACTAGGTATCCTTTTGGCCCATACAAAGCTTTGGATAAGTGTTAAAATAGGCTATAGGATATGTCTAGGGTTAATCTATGGATATGTAGTCTTAAATATCACTCTTGGCACTCAAACACCACTTTTACGTGATTACATTCCTCTGCCCCCTGCCACATTTATTAAAGAAATGTAGAAAAGTGAAATGACCAGGGTAAAGGGAAAATAGCCATACCTAGACTTACATAAGAGGTGAAGCCCATGAAGCTAGGTTTGAGTATGTGAAACATGCCCCAATATGTGTCTTACAAGTGAAACATGCATATATCAGTTCTTACTTAAGAGATATCAAAATCAAAGAAAAATGAATTAAAAATGATTAAAGGGATAAGAGAGAGGAAAGGAATGAATACACCCCACTAGGTACCCAAACCAATTCATAAACCCAGTGATAACCTATGTGTGAGTATGTATATAGTGATCAATTTGTGAATAACTAGGACTAAGATGATGGCTTGCTCAATCCTCATGTGTATGTGTCTTAAGAACTTAATCTAATTTTGTCTTTCTCATTACCCACCCCTATTTGGTGGATAATGACTTATGAATAACTTGTATTGGATTGATGGTATGTGTAACCCTCTCATATAGGTGGATCAAGAACTCAAGCAAGCTATGACTCCATCATTAACTACCCATATGTAGTATATGCATTTGAAACTAAAACTATGTGATGTAAATTGAAATTTCTAACTTGAAATGTTGGCTCTATGGAAACTCAGGTGTATTAGGTAGCTTTGAGTGATTCAGGAATGCCAACCATTAAAAATGGAGTAAGGCATGAAAATGGTGTGTAACCTATAAGATGTTGTTAGATGTATATAGTTTATAGAATGACATGGAATTTGGCATTATATCTAATCAACCATTGTGTAAATGAGCATATGGAAATAATTTATTGTGCACATGCCCCCAAATTTGATATATGAACATATGGATTATGGACTAAGTTGTAATAGTTTATATTTGAGTATCCGAACTAAATATGGGAATGGTCATACTATGCATGATGCCCATAATTAGATCTAACCAATATGAATCTCAACTATACTGATATGAATCTAAGTAAAATTGATAAATCTATAACTAAACCTATGCAAAACTATATTGTACATGTTATACTTTTCTAGCCAATCTAGGTTTTTATAAAACTAAGGATATTAGACAGTATCACCATAGCTTAGACAGTAGTGTCATGTGGTGATAATGTCCAAATTTGGGTAATAATCTCCTTCTAGTTTGATTTTTGATAAATTATATTGATCTTTATGTCACTGTTTCTCCACTATGTTTACCTCAATATAATTTTTATAACTTGAGCCTACATGTTAAAAATGTACTGAGTGCATTATAGAACCCTAATCCCTATGACAAACCCCTTTGAATTTACTATGATGGGATTTGTTGAAAATGTGTAATAATTATCCTCAACATAAAAATCTTTTTATAATGTGTACTAGCTAGAGCATATATGATATCTATGTAATAATCTAATATAATGTCCATACATAACATCAAAATGTAAGATAATCAGAACATTAAGTTTCTTGTGTATGATGTATGTTATGTATATAATTAATGAGGATATCAAGATAGATATAATAATGCATGTAACAATAAATATGATTAATAAATAGTATCTACCAAATGGGAAGGAGAATGATGTCCATCACAACACTCAAGTACGAATGGGGAGATGAATGAGGTCCCTCATGGCATCTAAAACTGGAGCATGTAAAAACCAAGAGATAAGTATCATGACCATGATGCATAAAATAAAACATAAATACATCACACATAAGGTACATAAAGTATGACAAGGGGCCACAATACAAGGGATATGGGTAAATATAACTAAATATGAGAAAATAATATAGACACGTACTTGTTCAAATGTCTAAATATGCAAGAAACAAGCAAGATGGATTAGATTCACATAAAAAATACATGTTTAAATATATGTAAATATATTTAGGAAGGCACACACAATGACATGGGCACATATACAAAGCATAGATACTATGAAAATAAGTGGCGTAGAGCTATACAGAAATTGCATATTCAAATGCCCTCAAATAGAAGAAGAATAAAGATAAAATGATTTCTAAACTAAGAAATCTAGAAATGAAGGCATTCATGAACATGTAATAAAAATTTGTGTACAATCCAAGATGTACATATACAGAGTCTAGAGTAATAGTAACCAATAAAAAATCTTAGTGAGTTTAGCAAGATCAATATCAAGATATAATAATGATAAAGCTATGATATAGAGTATAAAAAGATGTAACTTGGTAATCAAAATTGTGTATAGGGTGCTACCAAATGGGATAATTTGTCAAATGAAGAACATGTTTATTTATGTATACATCTAATGTGGGTAGATAATAATAAATCTGGATTGGTGTAGTGGACATGATTCCTGTAGAAATCTACAAGCACTCCAAAAGAACAAATGAAGCATGTATGTAAGATATAACCTATTATGCTAAGATACTGAGCATATGTAATATGTGAAAAATATAAAATATGTAAACATGAAAATGCATACAATATATAATTTTGTGTTTTTTATTTAAATGTTCAATTATTTTATTAGTTTTGACATATTATATTATTCTTGTATTTTCTAGATATAAGCTATGTACAAGCAACATGAAAATAAAACTATGTACAAGGAATAAAAGAGAAGGAAAGTATGTACAATAAGGGAGGAACAATAATAATCGATTGGTCTCATTGGAGATTCACATTCACTATGGCTTGTGTCAAAAATAGGAATGGTAATCTCTCATGTTGTGTGATTACTATGATGGAGCTGGATAGTGTTGTAGTATGAATATGGTAATTGTCCATCATCTATATAATAATAATAATAATAATAATAATAATAATAATAATAATAATAATAATAATAATAATAATAATGCTAGAGGGAATTTCCACAATATATGGAGATAACCTTTTTGAATTATTCTTTAGAATATTTATTTTCATTTTACCCTTTCAAACTATGATTATTGTAGGCATATGGTGATCTAGAGGCTCTTTAGCTAGAAATCCTTCTTTGAGAATGCTTATTGGCTTAACATGATTATGACTTTGTAACTGAAGTTATTTCTCTTTATATAACCTTTTTTGTGTATATATACTTGTTGCCTTAATGAAATATATATAATAATAATGTGCCTTAGGATGTTCAATAAATACCAAACCTTATTGGCCAACATTATCAACTACTAGAATAGTAGTGATGCCTTGGGCCTGTTTGCCCAAACCTTGACCATGATAATCAAATTGTTGTAAATTTTATGACCAAAATCATACTAATTTTAAAGTTTAGCCTTACTTTGGAGAAGTATATTTGAATAATTTTATTATTTTACATGTGCTCTATATACTATTTCTTACTTTTATTATGTTTTTTGAATTTTTTTTGTTATAAGTTATGCTTTGATAACCACTTTTGTACTATTTCTATATTTGACCCTTTTTTATTTGTAGATGTGCCATTGTATTTTTTTATGATGTGTCACTATTTGGGTCATCTATATCCATTATCTATTGTATTTTCCTTTTCAATGTGAAACATGAATCAGTGTGTTGCCCATCTATTGTATGATATGTATAATAATATCTGGATATCCTCACTAGGTGTAGGGGAGGTAGGTTGATCAACTTAGATTTAGTCATTTCCCTTAGTATCTAATTGAACTCTTATTAGACCTGTGTAGTGTTATTTAATCACTTATAATATATGCATTGTGTATTACTTTATGATTTAGATATGAAAGAGTACTAGGCACAACTTTTTTAGGTGTATATGTATATAAATGGTTTATACTAGAATATTATTAAGACTATGTACATGTAATGTGATTTTCCAATAATGTGACCTTTTCAATTAATAAATCATTTTTATTCTATAATTTTGACATTAGCTTACTCATAATGATAATTTGATCCCTTAGAGTTTGATAAGTGAAAACCCTACTCACTTTTGATTGAACATGCAGGCACACACCATATAGGGGAGTGGTGGATGGGATAAGTATGGGAATTAGTAATAATAGTATAGATTGCTTCATCTTGTGGATGAGTGATATCATTTACCTATTTAGAGGGAATGTATCTATCATCCTCATGGAGATGACGAGGATAAATAAATTCTTCCCTATGCATAAGATATGACATTGAAACTTGAAATATATTTGTTAACTTAAGTAATAGACCCTTTATGCATGTAAGGGTTTTCTTCTTAATAGAATTCAACATAAGTGAAAGATAGCATGATATAAAGTATGACATATATTTGAAATGATTTAAAGCATCATGTACATGTGTGTTCATGTCATCTTTGAATTCATTCTAAATAAAAGGAAACAAGTCCATAAGAGAAGCTAGAAATATTTGAATCAAAAAGTAATTAACTTCATCTATCATTATTATCATGATTATATGAAATATAAATCTAGTTGAGGGTCCTAAAAGGATAGAAGTAGAAACCCTACTATTATTTAGGGTTAGAGTTTATGTGATATTCAGATTAAGTCAAGTTCACCAAATGTTTTAACCTTTTCAAAGTTAGCAAATAAAAATTATATGTTATTAAAGAGCCAAGTATACAAAATTGGGATAATAATATGTAATAAATATAACCATTTACTTATTATAGAACTAAATAATTTTGACCTTTCTAAAAATAACAATAAATAATTCAAGTAAGAACTTAACTAGAAAATAAATGATACATATGATCGGGAGACTAAAAATAGAGGCAAGGGTTATTTAGAGTATCGAAAAAATAATATTGATGTACGAACCACTCATGGATATTAATACCCTAATTAGATAATATTACCATTATTAGATATATGGTGGTAGTGTCCTTTGTGCAAGACTGTCCCAAGCTTTTAGGTGAACCTATTTTGGATCTGTGAGGTCTTTTCCTACATTTACAATTTTTTAAACCCTGTACATTACCTATTTTGATAAATTTTGTGATCAAACACTAATCCTATGTGTTACTAGTGCATCAATTTTATACAAGATAAAAAGTGTGTTTGTTAATGGGGTAGACTATAAATCCTCAACACCCCATTATGAAGAAATTTGCCTACATTACAATACTCTAAAGAGGGATCAAGCCCAATGTAGTTCTCCCCAAATAAGTATTGGTGAAAGTGTTGGTAAATCTATTATGATAGTTAACTTGAGTGATTTTAATGTGATTGAGACAAGAATTCAAGGTAATATGAGCTTAGGGATACTTTAAAATATACTATGTAAAACTAGGGAAGAATAGGGATTAGTAAACTTATTTGTGCATAGCTTGTTATGAGTTTATATATGTATTTTTCATCTTATTTGCATATAGTGTTTATAGGGGTAAAATTCATGTATTTATACTATTCTTATGCATGTGCAGGTACTAAAAATGTCTACACCAACTCTACAAGGTTTTAGATTTTACAAGATACATGTCTATGAAAAAAGGAGGGAAAGGATAATAGTGCCATTATTGGGACACTAACGCCATATGGTTATACTATCCTTATTATTATGCTATTACCCATGTGGAAAAACACTAGGCATGAAGGGCCAAGATGCAAGAATGAATTTTTGGGACTACTTTAGGGCTGACTAGGGATGCATGTGGATTTCATGAAGGATGGATAAGTGTCAAAATAGGCTCTAGGATAGGCTTAGGTATAAGCTATGGATATGTAGTCTCAAGTAGCACTCTTAGAACACAAATGACACCTTTAAGTGATTACACCTCTCTCCTATAATTCACAAAATATCCTTGGATATAGTAGTTTTTGGATTTTTATATAAAATATCCCTTGTACGAGGTAGTATTGTTACATATTCTAGATACACTTTAGTGACCTCCACTTCTATTCCTCTTATAGTTTATTTTTCATCAACAAAAGTTTCCACAAATGCATGGGCAATTTAGTCATCAAATCATACTAAATTTTCAAAATAACCAAGCCACCATGCATTTCAAAAATGTTTCACTTGGTCATTATGAACATTAAATCATGTTTTATTTTATCAATTTAAACTCCAAGATTTGAATCAAAATATTCCATCAAAATGTTTTCTTATGTTCAGTGGTAATGTACATTATTCTCTTTTCAATCACATTTTCATTACTGTGAGCATAATATTTAATATAGTGATTCAAGTGTTACTATCTAAAACAAGACAACAATGAATATATGCCATAATTTATCCCATGAATACATACTTCACCATTTGACCTTAAGTAATACCAATGTTTTAATTAATAATTTCAAAGTAACAAGAGAGGGTGAGCGAACAAAAGATAAAAATTCCACAAGAAGGAAAACTAGGCAAAAAATGTGTACTCAATGTGAATAAAAGTACATGAAATATAAATCGAATTAAAATCGAAATAATAATAAAATTTAATGTAGAAATCTTCATTAATAAAACATTTGTTTTAAACACAAACAAAAAAGTGCACATCATATGCAATATTACTATTTGATAGGAAAGGGATGAAAAAGAAACATTATATATTTAGGAATTGTAGGAGGTAATTAGCTGAAGAGGTTTGGAAGAGTAGTGTTATAGGTGATTCATCAACTCATCACACTCCTTTTCATGGGATATTCTTCCTGATTGAGATATTTAATCTAAGTGTAAGTTGTTCAAAAAGTATTTTCCATGTGTCCTATTGTTTAACCCTAATATATATATGGGGTAATATAGAGTTAAATAGGTAGAGATATTCTAAAACACAAGGATCATAGATTATCTCTAAATCAGAATAATTATTTTCAAAACTTAGATATAAAATATAATGAATTTATTATGATGAGATGTTAAGGATATGATTTACAAGTATTATAGATATTGAAATGATAAGGAAATAAATATACTTATCTCATTATAATGGTAATATGGATATGGATCTAGAAGAGGTATATATTGGAATGGATATATATTTTAGTTTAGTCACATGATTGATTACTTTATTAGTTTAGTCACCATCAAGGTTTGGAATTACACCTATGTATTTATGAAACCATCTTACCTTTTGGCAATTTGATTTGGAAAATGTATCATTATCAATCACTAAAAATGAGATTAGGATAAATAAAAAAATCTATAAATTACATATATATATATATATATATATATATATATATATATATATAGAGAGAGAGAGAGAGAGAGAGAGATTGGAGGACACATGCCCCTATCCTTGGAAAAACTATGAGCTTCCACATGGAAGTTTAGATTATCTCAATTATGAAACACAATCATACTTATAACATAGTGAGTGGGAGTCAACCATGTCAACTCGCATTATACAATTGGTGAGTTTTGATTATGTAATCAAGTCCAACTTATAAACCCAGAAATTTTGAGTTATTTAACCACCTCAGCCATACCAAAAAGTGAACCACATATTAAAATAGATTGACTCAATATAGTTTGTAATATTCTATCCTAGTGGGACCTAAAATAGTTTGAAATTTGAATCTAATTTAATTTTGAATATTAGGTACACATTGCATAACATATGCACATTAGATATGTCTCATGTTGAAACTATATGTATGAATAGTACCAATGTATATAAATCTTCCACAAATGTGTAAATGAATGATATAACTATTAATTTAGCTAATTTGAAACTTTTTTAATGAGTAGAACATGTTTCCAAAACATCCCCCACTATAATCTTAAATAGAAACTAGTGTAACTGTGGAGAACATGTTTCTAAAACATACCCCCATTGCAATATTAATTTGAGAACTACTGTAAGTGCCAATGTGGATAATATGTTTCCAAAACATGCCCCTAGTATAATCTATGTATGGTAAATAATGAATAAATGTGGATAACATGTTTCAAAAATATGACCACAATAAATTTGAAAGTATGACAAATGTGGAGAACATGTTTTTAGAACATTCCCCAACTCCAATATTAATATGTGAAGCAATGTGTAAGTCATTCTCATATGGTATTCTTCCACTGATATTCCCCCCTTTTAGGTGAGGTAAGGTAACAACTAGAAGTTACCTTACCTAAAAAGTATAGGGTAACAATGTAAACTATGAATATACCATGTAACATGTAGAGGGAACATGTCTAGGTAGATATATCATTGACTCACAAAAAAAGTGATCACATTAATTCCTAAGCTACATGATGTAAATAATGGAAACATCTAGATAGTAACAATACAAACTCAAAAATCAATCAAAGATAAACACAATAGCACTCAAAATTAAATCAAAATATAATGTTCCAAGGAGGCCTCAAACAAGGGGCATGTTCAAATTCTACACAATCAAAAGGACATGACTTATTCAAATGTTTAAAAAATAAGAATGACATATTGAAATGTTAGCATATAAAAAATAATAACATTTTTAGATGTTAAAAAGGGGCATGGGGATCACAAACATTAAATCATAATCAAATTCTCAAAAAAATAAGATAATTACAATGAAAGACACTCAAGGAAGCTCATAAATGAAAGTATAAACAACCAACATAAACATTTCATATTATTCCCTAAATATATGTGTTTGTTAAGTACATATCATATCAAGTACACTGGAAAATATATAATTATGGATAAATGCATGCATAAGTAAATATATAAGATCAAAAATGATAATGTAAATTGATCATACAATGATATAACTTGGGTGTATTATGATCATAGAGGTGGATACTCCAACAGAATGATGACATAACTAGAGAGAAACCCCAATACTAAAAATTGAATAGATCATGTATCTCTATATGCATGTATCACACTCCAAAAATGTTTGAAACACATTTATATATAAAAGAATAATATTCCATCTATCACAATGTAACTGACAACATATATGCCAAAGAGCTAATAGGATATGTAAATGCTAAAAATATTTTTTTATTTTTTATTGTATTTTTATTATGTGAAATAAAGTACTATCATATGGTTGCATCCAAAGGATGCTCATGGATATATTACCACTATGAACCTAGTGTAATAAAATAGTGGTATTATCTAGGAACATGTATGTTTAAAATATTTGTCATATTAGTATCCACAATGATCTATGTATGTAAAATAGGACTTTGTAGTAATGAATTGAAAATATTAATAGTATGGGTTTATGGAACACATCATTTATTTCTCTATATTTTATTTGTAACATTAGTAATATGCACATGTGGAGGCACTTTGCATATCTGAATATGGTGTGTAATAGGTTCTATGGAACCCACTATTGATCTCTAATGCAATAGTCTCTCAAGTATTGGTTGCCTATAAAAGGTAATTTCCTATTACTTACCCCTTTTAGAGAATTAATTATATAAGGTTTGATAATTAACTACCTGGGTATAAATTTTTCATTTTCAAGAGGATGTCCATATGGAATTTTATAAACTTTAGTTACTTGATTGGCATAGATGTATTTAACACACCCATTAATTATATAAGGCACTACTCTAAGTATATGTATCCAAGGTCATAACAATAAGATATAAAAATCACTCTTCGAAGGTATAAATAATAAGTTAGTAACCACACAGTCAAGACCTACCTATAAAGGTAAGTCAATCTCACCATGAACCAATTATGAGGTCCTATAAAATTATTTAACTAATATAGTTGAAGTATGTAAATCATTATCTATATAACTCAAATGCATAATTAATTTCATGAAACAAATTTCCTCACTTTCACCATTTTAAATCATAACATTGTGTATAGTATGGTGGTCAATGTATGATCAAATGAATAAGGAATGAATATCTAAGCCATCATCCCTAATATCATTGTAATAAAAATTAATGGAGTGTCTCTGAACCATAGGAGGTGTATGCCACATATAGGCACCAATAATCACATCCATTTTATGCTCATGATGATATGGATGAGGGTGCACATTATATGCTATTTTCAATTTTGGATCCTTATTCTAATTATCTTGGAATGGATTGTTAAATATTTTTTACTTGTTGTGGTCATCATGTTATAAACCTAATTCCTTCGAAGGATCATAAAATTTAATCTTTAACTCATTGATGAGGTCTTGGATCTTATGATTCAAGGTAAAAAAAATATTTTTAGAATGCCCAAGACATTAGTGATAGTAATGATAAGAATTATCATCATACCCTTTGGGTAGAGGTCTACTCATATCAATATCTATAAGATGAGGGAGAGATAGATGATGACACTTTTAAAGCCACATCATTAATTAAGTGGGAGACTTAGGTAAGCAGGTAAATTATCTCCTTAGTTCATTAGTTAAGACAAGCTCATTAGGTTGTAGTGAACCCACATTAACTATGGTTTTTTTTCTTTTTGAGGCTTAGGAGGTTTGACCTTATAACTTGATTTGATATTAAAATTATTATTATATATACATGTACTTGGTTTATTTTCCACATACCTAAATTTTTTCAATATGATAATTTTCATTTCACTATCATGAACAATTTGGTAGAAGTCATCAAAATATTTGAACTTTTCAAACATAATGGACTTGTGTAAAGGAGTAAGAAATTTTTTTTTGAAAATATCTTGAATCTATTTATCTTCCATAGGATTAGTAATTTTATCTAACATTATTTTTATCTTATTACATATTCATTGATAGTTTCATTAGTTCCTTGTTTGATTGTTTTCAATTTAGGCATAGGAAACCTTTTTTGTTATGCTAATAGAGAAGTGTGTCAAAAACTAATTTACATGGGATTGGAGGGTATTTATTGATTAATTTTGTAAATAATATAATCACCATAAATAATAACATTTAATCTCCTTGGAAATAATCTAGTCAAATGTCTATCATTAGAGGCATAATCAAGGCATGCCACATAAAAATATCAAATATGTTGTTCACCATCACCCTTTCCATTGTAAAATGTAAACTTGGGTGCAACAAAACCATTTTGAAAGGGGTGAAAATATATCACTGATGTAATTTGAATATATAACACCTCTTATGAATCAATCACATAATGAGATTTCATAGAAGTTTTTTTAATATTTTTAACTTTACTTTGCAAACATCTTATGTATTAATAAGAGATTACACCTCATCATATTTTATTTTCTACATTTGATAAGTCACTGAAGGAGGTATACTCATAGGTTGGATAAATATATTCATTATAATAGGTATTTGAGTTTAAGGGTTTAGATTTATCATGATAGATGTAAAATATTATTCATGAATAAAAGGATAAAATACATATCTCATGTCCCCATCAGAAGTATGAAGTGGTAATGTGCTTAAGGGGAGGGTTACTGGTATATGGGGATGACCCATAACTTAAATAACATGATCAATAGATGGACCTACTTGTGCATTTATGTTTTTTTAATTTTATATTATCTAATGTGGTTTATAGGATTTCATAAATATCTTTAATGTTTTGATGAATACATGCATGAAACAATGCAATTAATTTCACTTGCTCATTATTTATTTTCTTAATTTCATTAGTCTAATTAGACTCATTCTTTTTGTTATCAGAATATTGTTCTACGATAACCTCATCAGTAGATATTTCATCCTCAAAATTTGTATCATCATGATCCATAGTATTAGGTTCCTCATTGATTTTAAACATCTTAGGTGGTAGGATGGGAAGAGGAATGTGTCCAATAGGAACACCTCCAAATCTAGGTTTATTCATAGGTTTTGTATTATATAATATAAATAGGAAATGAAAATATAGAATAATATGAAACCCTAGCTGACTAAAATTCCTAGGAATTAGAAAAAATTGCATACATACAAATAAGGTTCATAAAATGTTTAACCCTAACATATAGATATATCATAATCTAGGGTTAAATTTTTCAATATATCCTATGGAAAAAAATTGGTAAACTATCTTTCAAGTAGGCCAATTGTTTATGAAATACAGACAAAATATAAAATAAATTTATTATGTTGATATGCTAAATATAGAAAGTGCATCTAAGTTATATATTGAAATGATAAAGAAAAAAAGATAATTGATTCAGACCCTAATATAGATATATATTTTAAATATGTATAAAGTGGATTGGATCTCAATTCTAGATCAATCCCCTAATTTTTTAAATGTATGTATATAGCTATAGACACTTGTGTCAACCTAGGGTAGTTGTGTTGACACTACTATATGACTTTCATGTAGGTGTCCAATAATAAATACCTACTAAAACTAGTTGTGACCACCTATATGATTCTAAATTATATGTTACATTTACTATAGTTCATTTAGATATGTATCATGGAATATCCCTCCTTATCAAATAGTAAAACCCTAGTTATTCATTTTCATAATGCCTATGGTAAAAATGGCTTAGTGGGATAATGGTGTTGAGCTACCCAAAATAACGCTCTATCAATCAGCATTTCCTACATAGAGAATACTTAAAATATGGAATTAAACTTATGTATTTATCCCCTAAGTTTTATCATTTTTTTAAGTCATGTAATGTGTGATAATCAACTACAATATTGACCTTGCTTATAAATTGTTAAATGTGGTTGACAAAATGTTCCTTCAATACTTCAAACATGTATATATGTTGTCCTTATAATTGATATGGAAATAGATAAATTATGAAATATCTACTCACTTGAGTTATTTATTTAATTCCTTACATAAGTTACAATGTGATTTACAATGTGTTTCTTGGTATTTTATAGGTTGGGTAGGAATGAGGATTAATCTTGTATTTCTACCAATCCCTTTGGAGAATATCTCACGTCAAAGAACTTAGTCCAAAATTAGGTATACATTTAATTTTCAAATTGGATTAATGTATGGCATTGTAAACTTATGTTGGGATAGGACACCTTCATCGACACAAGCATTTGATTAGTAGGTAGGTGCCCGAGTAGTTAGAAAATAGGAACATGTCTAAAACATGTAGAGATAGAAGATAAGCAAGTTTATAACATTATGTTCAAGGTATAAATTTTATGTTATTATAATAACATTGGTAAAATTAAGATATAATAAATTAAGCATAGATATATACTGTATACAATCCTTTTGGTAGCAGGAAAGGTATAGGAGTTGAAGGTACATCCATGATATATGTTTTCCAAGTCTATAAAATTGAGGTTATATATAATTAAAACATAGTGTATACACCTATATCCCTAAGCGACTCTTGTATTAAATTCTAAGATGTAGGCAATTGGAAATTTCCACACTCTAATTTTTCCATCATAGGTATTGCATATATCGTTTTAACTTTTTTCTCAATTTCATTAATTCCTGCTCTAACGGTTTAAATTTTCATTAGGCATTCCATCAATTTATAATGTTATTTACTCTTGGGAAGATCAAAGATTTATTTTTATGGTATTTCCACCTTTTCATCCACCACATTATCTTATTTTTCAACCAATGATACCTCTTATCCTACTACATTAGGTGAATTAATCCAATGTTCCATCTTTCCTAATGATTGAAACTCATATTCATATGAAGTAATATTTCATTAATAAAAATTATTTTTAGTCAAACTTTCATCTATATTAAATTTATTCATCTATTATATGATTCCCCACTCTCTATTTTAATAATAATAAGGAATATTATAGTGTGTTATCTTGTTATTATACACCTAATCCTTTGATATTGTCTTCTACGATCAAGTTGAGTTATAAACTTTTTCATATTAATATATTTTGATGTAAATGAGGTGTCTTTAGTACTCTTCTTTCCTCTACCATGATATTCCAAAGGATTTAGTATTAACTTCATCATTTTTCCTCTCTTGTGTCTCTCTATATTATATTCAACCACATATTCTTATTCTTCCTCTACATGCACTTCTTATTCTTTAGCAAATATTTACTATTATTGTTCTTTTAGTACATGTTTCATTGTCAACAAAATTTTCAAATATAGGCTATGTATTCAAACCATCATACATCTTTATACAATTATTTTAATTATATAGTGATGAGACAAAGATGTTTTTTTTCACTTTTGGTTCTTATTTTTCATCATTCACAACATATATAAATTGAATTTGGGTATACTCACCCTTATGCCATGCTAGTGATGATTAAGGAGATTAAATTTCATTGCATAGATCATTGAATATCTTTCCTCACAAGTTAATTACTTAACAATGTAGAGGGAAAATTATACCTAAAGCTAGGCAATGGATATTTTAAAACACCTTTATTTTATGACTTAAACTACTCTCCTTATGTACAAAATAGAGTCATGGTGATAAAAACACTAGTCTTACTTTACCAAAGTTATCCTATATGAGGAAAACCAGTTACCTACTATATCAACTCTTAACTTACCTCAACATGTAGTCCTATGATAGTGGCTACATCATGAATAAAGTTTTTTATAAACCCTTAGTCAATTATGTCATCAAACACTATTAACATATCAAAATAAACAAACTATCTTACATTCTAAAAAACAAAATTACAACTTTCCTTATTCTCCTTTATAGAGTGAGGTTTATGGGTTGTCCTCTAACCATATTGTCTCCCATATCTATCCATACTACCTCCCATCTTGCCCATGTGTACTTCCATTATCAAAGGTGATTTTTGGGTGTCTTGGTCAAAGTTAAGCATTTTATACTATGTGTTATGTTAGGTTTAATTGAAATAGTTCTTGATGTTTTATCCACATAGAATATCCTTCTCATTTTCTTTGTAATCTGCTAACTATTATTATATTTCCTTGATTACTTGATTGGGAACCTATATCATCTTGTATTGAAATTTTCAACACCCTTATCACTTAGTTTCATCCTATAACATTTAATGGAATTCACACCCCCTAAATGACAAATCACTTTTCCTCAATTGATGGACCACATGTGGAACTTTTGTGAGAGGTATAAGTTCATTAGTTAGGATATAAATTGTGGTGGATAAGTATGATGTGATGAATTAGATTTGGAAAAGTGTAGCATGAGTTAAACCTATGTATAATAGGCATAATATTAACTCTTCTTTCTCAATGCTCATAATATTTTTTTCATGTTCAAAATCATAAACTACCTATTATACATAAGATAATAACACTATCAATTCACAATCAATAATTTAATCATATTAACTTATGTATAATGGACACATGCCCACTCTATACAAGACAAAAGTATTTATTTCATAATTGATAATATTCATAATATACTATACCTATTTATAATGGACATAACAAAATCAATTCTTTCTCAATGATCATATTAATGCTCTTAGACATGTTTATAATAGACCCAATTTAATACTATTAAATACTTCATTGATAATGTTCATATCCTTTTTAGAATGGGCATGTTCACATTCTTAATATAATATACCTATGTACATTGGGGTATAATATGAACACTTATTTCTCAATGCTCATAATATTTTTATCTTGTGTAGAATGGTCACATGAACATTTATAAGAGATAATAAATGTATGATTTTAAAATTTTGATAGTAGATTTAAATACACAAAATTAACTAAATCAAATCAAAATTCAAAAAAACATCAATGAGAGAGAATTAATAATCAATCATAACTTAATTAATATTTTCTTACGATCACCTTGTTTCTTTGAATCTTCCCTCCAACATCTTCAAAATGTTTCTCCTAGGATAATTTGATTGTATGATACTAGATTGCAAGACAAAGTGGCTACAAGAATTAAAATGGACACAAAGGGATTGATGTATTTTTTTGAATGGAAGGATTATGGATGCAAACATAAAGTATAAAGGCTATATGATCTTGTATATTTTTCAATTGGTCCAATTAAGGATATTTCTTGGTTATTTAAAGGGTGGTGTGGGATTAAAAAATAATTTTTGATTTTTAAGAATCCTTTAGGTTTAGATAATTCTAAAAGAATGGAGATATTAGAATAGTATTATAGAGTTAGAGAACTCTATATATTATTAATAATTAATGGGTATTAGATTAGGGGTTTTTAAGTGGGTTTATGAAACTAGGTTTGTAGGACAAGCTATGGATAGGTTGGCTAGGGGAGGTAGGTGATATATTTTGATTTAAAACTTGGTAAGTATGTAAGTAGTTATTAAATGATGTAAGGTTAATAGGTTAATGGGGTATTAATGGGTAATAAATGGATTAATATGGTGTGGGGTGTATATAAAGTTTAGTATGGCATGATAAATATATAGTGGGAAATGGAATTAGTTACTTATGGTATGTTATTTATTTTAAATGGAATTAGTTTAGAAATCTTAAATGAAAAATTAAGGTGAGTAGATTTATAAGTATACATTTTTCCCCTATTTTAAACGGAATTTTGAGTGATGAAGTGAGATTAATGGGTTTTCAAAAAATAACCATTATATGATGAGTCAATAAAGAGGAGGTTGCATGAT
Source organism: Torreya grandis (assembly GCA_037957365.1). NCBI lineage: Eukaryota > Viridiplantae > Streptophyta > Pinopsida > Cupressales > Taxaceae > Torreya > Torreya grandis. Next base: position 384,281 of record JARHVA010007280.1, on the reverse strand, counting down.
TCCCCCTAGAGAGGGTATACAAGGAGGAATGAACCAGATGGTAAATTTAAAAGAGACATAGGGTGGGTATATAATAAAAACAAGGAGGATTTTGGATGCCCCATATGATAGTTGAGTTATAAATGATATTATGCCCTAGATGAGGATGCAAGGGAATAAAGATAAGAATGGTTGTAGGTGTAAGACTAGACCTAAGGGAGAACACACCATAGTAATGATGATTATCCTCTTAAAATGATTCCTAGGCAACTGCAAATTATTAGGAGGGAGGCAAGTGGATTTGATGGATAAGATGAGTAATCCCAACATAAAGATATATATCAAGAGATGTGTATACTTAAGATAGATAAGGCCATGATTTATTGACAAATCCCAGGTAATCACACATGTAAGTGAATGTTATGGTCTATTATAATGGATATGATATGATGATATATAATTTATCTCAACATGATTTTATAAATTCAAGTGACCATGAGGAGATTGGAAAGGAAACTAATGGATGAGTTACCCTTGGGGATTGAAAGTGGACAAGTGTTACATACTCTGAAGAGACCTCAAGCCAATGTAGTTTTGACTCTTAATGTTAAAATTTGAGTGTGGATATGGAATACTATTCCCCTAAAAATGATTAATGGATTGATGAGGAACATGATTAAATGTTTAAATGAAAGTAATAAAAATAAAGAGTGACAGGAAAAGGTTAGCGCAAATTAGAGGGGAGTAGCTGAGGGAAAATGAGATATGGCAAGGGGTAAAATATAAAAAATAGGGTAAAAAAGATGCACTTATACTCATGGTTATAGTGAAATCATGATCTAGAGCTTATGACCATGGATCACATTCCTCATGCAACATATCATAGTGACAAGGTTCATGAGTATCAAAGACATATAGATGTTGGAATAATGATAAGTAATTCTCCCCATCCAATTATGTTTTTACATTTAATTTATTTATTGTCACATTTATTAGGGGTAAAAGTAAAGAGTTAAAAATATAAACTAGGTGCATTACCCCAAATTATTGTTTTATCCTTGCAATCCATGATGTTGCACTCAGCATTGGTAGTTTTACAAAACCACAATTACGGATAGGTGATTCTACAAAACTATAGTGGGTTATTTATGGGATTATAAAACCACATTCAGGGAGATTTAGATTTTTAAGACCATACAAAATTATTTGTGATTTTGTAATATCACCACAAGCATTTAGAGATTTTGCAAAATCACATTTAATCAGTTATAATTTTGTTGAGGATAGTTGTGGGGGTTAATTAGATAGGGTATGGGTAAGTAAATAGGTAAATTAGGTGCATAAGGGATAGATGGAATAGAACAATTAAGGTTAGGATATATATTTGTTGTTACAATTAGTCTAATAAGGTTTTTTTATAGGAGGATTTAGGGGTTTTAGCATCTAAACTATAGTAGTCAATGGTGTTGCATGAGATGCACTAATTAAGACTAGCATATTTTGGGATATTGGAAATTATAGGGTGTATTATGTTCCTACTATGACATATATTAGGATAGATTGAGCCCTGATTACTGCATTGGTATAGAGGTGATAGTTAGAGATGAGTACCTTCCATTTTGTTATGAGGGAGATGACTATGACCCTCAAAGATGTCTAGTGGATATTCAGATTGATGATGGAAGGAAATAAGATACATTGGATATCTCAGTTGATGAGAGCTACTATATAGAGGTTGTGTATTCATTTATAGCTTGGGGTTTGAGATTCATGTATTAACATTGACAAATCCTTTAGGGATGGGATTATGGATCATTTTACTTTGGTTCATATGTCTCTTTTTACTAGTATATTAATAGTAAGAAAAAATGGGCAATGGTTCAAGATGGTATTAGATATGGTTTGAAATATGGTGTAGGACTATATGGTTTTTTCTTGGGGGTCTATTATATTAGGACATTTATACAAGGAAATTCATATGGGAACTTATAAAGGGGTGACTAGTTTTGGACCATCCATATTATTACAGATCTATTCTTGGGACCATGTGGCCATAGAGAGGTAACTAGGTACATGATTTGATCATGATCCAGACTAACCATTGGTGTTTGGATCGCATATTATCCTTGACATATAGAAGGCTTACATTTGAGATATGATATTTTATAGGTAGGTATTTGATAGTTTGATAGAGGCACATATGAATTACGTTCCTTATAGATAAGTGTAGTGTGAGTGGTATAAAGATGTGGAGTGTACTAGTTACATGTTGATTGAGGGCTACTTGAATGGATGTCATGATTACATAGTGGAGATATATCAACTAGATAGGGTAAAATACTAATTTGGTCAAAATTAAGATGTTATTGATGAGGAGCATATATTTACTCCTAGTAATAGATAAAGGCCATAGTAGGGCCACAAAATCAATAGGGATCTGACTCTCATAGATTATGATAACATATCTCCAACTATTTAGTAATTTAGATAGTGATATCTAATCTTGGTGTAGTATAAAATATTTAGGGTGGTGGAGGTAAATGAGACCAAGGAGACTATTGGGACTAATTCATATGGTTGGGAGGAGAGGGTTACTTTAGAGGGTCTTGAAATAAAATTCAAGGTTACAGAGATGGAGGGTTTAGAGAATGAAGCAAGTAGGCACGGGGGATGGTGTAGATGTTGGAGATGTTCAATCATTGATAGTTATTGATGGCTGCATAATTTTTCACCAAGGAGCTACATGAATAGATGTAAGGATAGGTCATGATGTTATTGGGCCATCTAGAGAACCTATTAGAGCTAAGGACTATACTAGGATATATAGTTTATAGTAGGAGGTGATGGTCAAGGTTACATATATATCTAGGGCTATAATGGAGAGGGATATATACTAGAAATAAATTATTAATTTATAGTAAAATATATCTTGGTGAGATATGGAGATGGGCCATATATTATCCAACATCACTACATTTTTGGGTCATATTAGTGATAGGGATAAGTAGATAATAGATTCACATAGACATATCACTTAGATTCAGACTAGACTTTGTTGGCATCAATCAGAGTTATAGGAGGTAGAGAGAGATAGATATGAAGAGCTACTTTGTTATAAAGGTAGAGCTTGGGATATGTGATGATACATATATCTCAATTAACAAGGGAAGCATGATACTATAAGAGCCTTTATGAGGATGTTGTGTTTATTGATCAATGAGAGCCATCATACAAGGCTAGTGCCTCTTCACATTTTGATTATCTTCCTCCTAGGAGACCACCAAGGCTGTTGAGATCTTGATTATGAGACATTTATCTTATTTTGGAATTTTATTTTTCCTTCATGACACATGGATGTCCATGATTCACAAGATATATATGATTTTTGACATGACTCATGGACACTTCATATAATTATATGATGATATGATTCATTGTGTCATATTATATTTTAATAGTTGCTAGGTTAGATATTGGATTATTTAGTTCATCTTCGAGATGATATATATTTGTATTTGATGTATTTTAGATGTGTAATTGTTATAAGAATGATTTACATGTGTTGAAATTATTTGTGATTACTTTTCTTATGGATGTATTTTATTTTGATGTATATGATCATGGGATGACAAAATTGACAATATAATAATGATAAACATGGTATATTAATAATATGGATTTTAATTTTATAATAATATCATGGTATATTAAATGGATATTAGAAAAATGTGGTGTGATTTAATAATGATGAAATGAATTAGATAATTATGTTAATGAGATGAAATTTAGATGTTTTATAATTTTTGACATGTGTCAATATTTTAATGGGTTATCTTAAAAAACGTAATTATATGTCTCATGAATTTTGACATGGATAATAAATAATCTTTCTATGCCAATGGGTGGAGAAATTAATTAGTATGCTAATAGGGAGTGATAATCAGGTCAAGTTATATAGGATGAAAATGGGATAGTTTGATGATTAACAGGTATGAGTTTTATGGTAATGTGTTCGAGATGTTTTAATTCCACATAGATTGGTGCAATCCATTTTACTATTTAAATTAGTTAAAAATGTACCATAATATTTAAGTAGCTGAGGTGACATTGGTTGTATAGTCCATGGGGACTTAAGAGGGAAATCCATAAGTGACATTACCAAATTATAATGGACAGTCATTCGTACCATCCTTATTCCATATATATTAAAGTTAGAATGTTTAAAAAGAATAAAAAAATCAAATATTTACAAAATATTACATTCAAAAAGTTAAAAATTTCATACAAGTATTTACATACATACCTAATAAAAGACAACATGATTATAATAAATATTTACAAAATGACCTATCATATGAATAAAAAGTGTTTCTACAAAAAATATAGGATGGAATAAATATTTACAAAATGAATTTAAATAATATGGGATAAATGTTTACAAAATGACGTAAGAAAGATAAAAGGATTTCCTCAAGAAAGACAAATGACTATAATTAATATTTATACAGGGTAGATAAATTTTTACATGGAATAAATATTTACAAAAATGGTTAATTAGGTGAATAAAAGGATTTATAAAATAAGGATATAATAAATATTTAAAAAATGACCTAATATGTGGATTTAATAAATATAATAGTTATATAAAATAAAAATTTACAAAATGACCTAATTGTGGATAATAAAAAATTACAAGAAAATGAATATTTACAAAATGGTGATATAAGGGTAGAGATGACTTAATATGTGGGGAATAGGATTTTTTACAAATGGCCTATTTACAAAAGATAAAAATAAATATTTAAAAAATGACCTAAAATATTTTTAAAAATATTATAATTATTTAAAATGATTGACACTGGGTCCAAAACTAGGTATATTATAATCCTAGGAACTAAGTAAAAAATTTAAGGATTCCATTCAATTTCATAAAAATTGTGTTATACATCCTAAAGGAGGGATGATTAATGATCTATATTTAATGACAAAATTAGTATGCATGGGTGACATATGTTTTGGTAATAAATAAGGATGAAAGGAAGACAATTTAGATTGAGGTTGATAGCAAGAAGAGCCATCGAGGAGAATCAATCTTTTTTGATTTTGGATATGAGTAATAATTATTGGTTTTTATGTGGACTAAATGTTCTAGATGACTATTCAATAGTCCTACCACACACTTTCAACATTAATCTTCCCCATTTTTTGTAATCATATGTCCTCATTATTTAACCTTATAACTTTCATCCATTGTAGGGATTAAGGTCATGTTAGTGATGTGTGGATTAAATGGAGTGTTCAGAATGACATAAGATGAATAATTATGAAGGTAGATGAATGATTATGGATGGGAATGCCCCCAAATATAGTCAAGTATTGGTAACAAGGCTCTTATAGATGGAGGATAAAATATTTCAAGCCCTCTAAGTATAAAACCATTTAAGATTCATAATACTCATCATCTCATCAACTTATTCCCCATATAATGTGGCCAACCTATATGGCCAGGATCAAAATTTAGAAATAATAATGTAAGGTCCAAGCCAAACAACCTCAAATTTCCTTTCTTTTCCTAGTCAACATTGGTTTTATTCTAATGTTCCTTGAGGACTAGATCACCAATTTTAAATTCTCAAGATTGGATTTTATTATGATATTGGCCTTTTAACATATTTTTTTGAAATATTTTCATTGATGTCAAAGGTCTAGCATTATTGGTGATAAAGGCCCCATTGCATTAAATGATGTTTTTTAGTTATATCTTGGCTAAAGTGTGTTAATATTTATTTAATATTAATGAATATATTTTTGGTTTCATATAAGACAAAATAAGGGACCATGGAGAAGTCAAAGAGTCATGGGGTAAAGACAAATGAAGAATGGGATGCATTTTACCATGAAGAGTCATCTTTGAGAATTCCAAGAGTCACCAAGTGAAGACAAAAGTGGAAGGGCACAATTTCTCATGAAGGGACACTTTGAGGAATATGAAAAGTCACCAAGATAAGGACAAAAGAGGAAAGGACATTTTTACTTATGAAGGGTCACCATATGACTTTTGAAATACAAGGATATGAAGGGTCATGAAAGTTTGGTGCCATTTTCCATGAGCATTGAAGGGTCACAAAAGGGGAAGGCCAAAGGTCATTTGGAAAGCTATAAATAAAAGCTTGAGAAGCCATTTGTAATGTGTGTGAGTGTGATTATGATTTGAATTTGTTATATCTAGCTTAAAAGAGCAAAGGAGAGAAGAGAATGATTTGTATTTATTATATCTAGATTAGAAGAGTAAAGGTGAGAGATGAAAGAGATATTATAATGAACTATCATTTGTTGAGATAACAACATTGAGATATAGTTGTGTGCTATACACAAAAGGGGTTGGTGATCCTATGGGTTGGTGCTCATGAATTGTTGCTACGTTGGTGCTCAACAAAGGGGTTGGTGCTCGTATGGGTTGGTGCTCATGAATTGTTGTTGTGTTGGTGCTCTTATGGGTTCGTGCTCATGAATTGTTATTGTTTTAGTACTCATCAAAGGGGTTGGTGCTCTTGTGGGTTGGTGCTCATGAATAGTTGTTTTTTTGGTGCTCAGCAAAGGGGTTGGTGCTCATGCAAGTTAGTGATTGTGAATATTGTAGTTTGAATTCATGCTCATTCATATACATGAGATTTTTCTTTGTGGTTTTTCCCACATTGGGTTCCCATGTTAAATATAGTGTCTCTCTCTATCTTGTGTGGTGTTTATTATTTCAGTTTTAATGCATATCTTGAATGTATGTTAAAGTGGAATTTGATTAAGAGAAATTTTATAAGATTTATGATATACTAATTCACCCCCCTCTCTCAGTATATCCCATGCTTAACAATTGGTATCAGAGTAGGTTCCTTTTGAAAAAGTTTTATAGCTTAAAAGTAGATCAGGAAAGCATGATAGCTAGATCACATAAAGGATTTTCTACAAATAAGGCAACTTTGTTTGATGGGATGAATTATAATTTTTGGAGCATAAGAATGAAGACTTATTTTATGGCCATTGGATTTGACATATGGCAAGCAGTGGTTTAGGAATATGAAGAGCCATAGAAACTTGTAATTACTCTAGTAGAAAATAAGGCAAGGGAATGTAAGGCTAAAGCTTTAAATGATATTTTATGTGGTTTATGTGAATCTAAATTTATTAAAATTATCGAATGTAAATCTACTCATGAAACTTGGGTAAAACTTGAGAATATTTACAAAGGTGATAGAAAGGTTCAGCAAGCTAAGATTCAGACTTTTAGAAGATAGTTTGAAAGTTTGAAGATGGAAGAAGAAGAAGAAGAAGATATAGCAAGTTATCTTTTGTGAGTTGACCAAATAGTAATTTAGATTCAAGGTCTTGGATAAAAATTTTAAGAGTCAATAGTGGTACAAAAGGTTTTGAGATCTCTACCAATGAGATATAATGCAAAGGTTTTAGCAATCAAGGAGATGAAGAATTTAGCCAAGCTAAAGATGGATGAACTTCATGGTATACTCATGGCATATAAGATGTGGACTAAACAAGACAACACCTCAAAGATAAAAGTAGCTTTTAAGACATCAAAGAAAGATAAAACTAAGATTCAAGAATCAATTGATAGTTCTAGTGATGATGAAGATGATAATGGAGCTCTTTTCATTTACAAGCTAAAAAGGGGAATAGGTAAATATCAAGAATAATTACCTTTTAAATGTTTTAATTATGGAAAGATTAGACACTTTTTAGCTGAATGCCTAAATAATGGTAATGATGATGATGAATAAAAAAGTCTACATACAAGAAGAATTTCAAAGGTAAATTCAAGAAGGGATTCAAGAAGAAGAGCCTGTATTCTAAAGATCCTAACTCAACCAAAGATAGTGGAGTCATTAATTCAGAAGAAGAGATTCTATTCATGGCCATACATGGAGATGTCTTTGCAATAAAAAGTATAGATGATCAAGAAGAAGAAGAGGATGAATCCAAAGAGAATCTAGAAGGAGAACTCATTTGTGACTTAGAAGAGTTAGAAGCTATTGAGTAGAAGAATTGAAGATTGAAGTGCCAAATCAAGAAAAATGAAAAGGAGGAAAAGTAAATAATTTATGATCTAATAGCACACATTGAATAAGCTGAAAAGAATGAAAAGGATCTAACATCATAGTCTCAAAAATTAATAAAATAATGTGAAAGGTATGTTATTGAAATTGCCTCTTTAAAAGAAGGTATTGAGAAAGCAGTCAATGATAAAGTAATTAGTGATTCAAAACTTCAAGATAAAACTAAAATGATGAATAAGATATTAGAAATCCAAAGAGTAAATTAAGATAAGATAGGTATCAAATTTGAAAACAAAAAGAGCTATGTTGAATCTCTTACAAAATAGGAAACAAGAAGGGAAGAAGTGAAGAATACAAAGGACATTTCAAACAAAGAAGGCTAGAGGGAACAAAGATACAAAAAGTAATCAGGTCAGAGATACATAGATAGGTATTATTTTTATGGTTACTATTTTTAGTGTAATGTATATGGTCATAATAAATTAAAATGTTAGAAAAGAGCTAACAGTTTCAAAAATAAGGAGAAGGACAGTCATGCAGAGTCAAGCAGAAATTACAACTCTTTTACTCCTCTATCAAGATTTGGTGAAGAGGCCATAATATGTTACAAATGTAACAACTTTGGACACATAGCTCAGTATTTTAGAAGTGCATTTGATTTAGTCAAGAAGGATCAAAGTTTCAAATCTCCATTCATCAAGAAGAAGGTCCAGACATGTTCATGGTAGAAGAAACAACTTGAATATTTTATGTTGATACAAATAGCTTTGCATGCAAGAAATGAAGATAATCCATGGTTCATTGATAGTGGATGTTTGAGACATATGATAGGAGACAAGATTAATTTCATAACTCTAAAGAATACCAATTGTGGAATAGTGAAATTTAGAGATAAAACCACTGCCAGGATAGCCAAAAAAGGTACTTTGAGTTTGGATAATGGCAGAACAAGGACTAAGAATTTTTTTATGTAAATGGTCTTAAGCATAATCTATTGAGTGTAAGTCAATTATGTGATCATGGATACACATTAAAGTTTTATGAATAAGGTTGTGAGATTAAAAAAAAGAGATTTAAATGAGTTGATTTTAGATGCTCAAAGGATAGGCAACAATTTATATGTATTATAAGATATCTTCTCAAAGGCACGATCAAAGGACACATTCAAAGATCTACATGAGGATTTGGGAGTAATTTCTATTACTTCCTACCATTTAGGTTTCACATTAGTTCAAGGGGAGATAAGTGTTAGCTCTAGGTAGGCCCTTTTCCATTGATGTCAAAGGGAGAGAATAACAGGGACAAGTACAGGTGCAAAAATAAGTGCAGTGAATAGGTACAGGTTGCTACAGTAAGGGGAAGTTACTATAGGTTTCTTATATGATAGCATCTATAGGTTTCAAGATGTGGAAGTTTTAGGATTTAGGTTTCCATCAATGATAAAGGGGAAGATTGTTGGAAATATTGTCATTGATGTCAAAGGTCTAGCATTATTGGTGATAAAGTCCCCATCGCATTTAATGATGTTTGTAATAGTTATATATTGGATAATGTGTGTTAATATTTATTTAATATTAGCAAATACATTTTTGGTTGCATATAAGACAAAATAATGGCCCATGAAGAAGTCAAATATTCATGGGGTAAAGACAAAATAAGAATAGGATGCATTTTCCCAAGAAGAGTCATCTTAGGGAATTCCAAGAGTCACCAAGTGAAGACAAAAGAGGAAGGGTGCAATTTCTCATGAAGGGACACTTTGAGGAATACAAAATGCCACCAAGATAAGGACAAAAGAGGAAAGGACATTTTTTCTTATGAAGGGTCACCATATGACTTTTCAAATACAAGGATACGAAGGGTCATGCAAGTTTGGCACCATTTTCCATGAGGATATAAGGGTAACAAAGGGGGAAGGCAAAAGGTAAATTGGAAAGATATAAATAAAATATTGAAAATCCATTTATAATTTGTGTTAGTGTGAGAATGATTTGTATTTGTTATATCTAGCTTAGAAGAGCAAAGGAGAGAAGAGAATTATTTGTATTTGTTATATCTAGCTTAGAAGAGAAAAGTTGAGAGAGGAAAGAGATATTGTAATGAACTATCATTTGTTGAGATAACAACATTGAGAGATAGTTGTGTTGTATACACAAAAGGGGTTGGTGCTCCTATGGGTGGGTGCTCACAAATTGTTATTGCATTGGTACTCAACAAAGGGGTTGGTGCTCATATGGGTTGGTGCTCATGAATTTTTGCTATGTTGGTGCTCAACAAATGGGTTGGTACTCCTGTGGGTTGGTGCTCATGAATTGTTTCTATGTTGGTGCTCAGCAAAGGGTTTGGTGCTCCTATGGGTTGGTGCTCATGAATAGTTGCTATGTTGGTGCTCAGCAAAGGGGTTGGTGCTCTTGCAAGTTGGTGCTTATGAATATTGAAGTTTGAGTTTGTGCTCATTCATATACTTGATATTATTCTCCATGGTTTTTCCCACATTGGGTTTCCATGTTAAATCTGGTGTCTCTATCTTGAGTGGTGTTTATAATTTTAGTTTTATTGCATATCTTTAATGTATGTTAAAGTGGAATTTTATTAGGGGAAATTTTATAAGATTTATGATATACTAATTCACCCCACCCCCCTCTCAATATATCCCATGCTTAATAATATTTTTATATGCTCTAAGGTGGTCAAGATCATAATGACATTTTTCATTTGATAATTATAATTATTGTAGTTGCTCATTTTTATATTAATTATTTAAGATCATGCCTTGTGATTATATGCACAATGAAGGGAGTTTGAACTCAACTAGTAAGTTGTATTTTGATCCATATACTGAAGAGTGTATAATGTCTCGAGTAGGCATTTAGATGTTGGTTCTATATTACCATAGTGTAGGATATAATTGTAGATTCTAATTCCTACCAATGTCATTGATAAAAAATTTTAATAAAATTTTAAGTGTTTTATCTATATCTTATGCTTGTATATTTCACTTAGGGTAATAAAGTGTTTATAAATTCTACTAAATATTACACATGCCTTCCACTTTCTAATTTTTGAAATATTTTCCATTATTAGATATGATTTTAGAAAGAATTCTTAAACAAAAGATGATCGAGTTCAAAATGATTTTGGATATATGAATCCCTATAATGTTTATGAGTTTCATGGATACCACCCATCTTTTAAAATATGATGTAGCTTTAATGATGTATTTGTGTCCATCCAATGAAGTGGGATCCATTTTTATGATGAGATCTAATTACCATACTAAAAAAGGCTAGGGACTCATCATAGACTATAGTTATTAAGTTAGGCCATGTGTAATATTCCCATATTTTTTATAGGATAAACATTTTGGCACATACTAACAATAATTATGATCCATGGTAGGACAATAATATCCAATTTGAAGTAACTTCTTGGCTACGGCCATTACACTACATGGACTCCAAAAATATCATCATAAACTTCCTTGATTATTAGAAGGGCCTCCTTTACATGTAGGAATCTCAATAGGATCCCATAATATCCCCATCGATAGAATGTGATACCAGGGATAACATAATAGGAGGCATGTTGGATGAAGTCTTTTCATTGATGGTGATTAATGTCTGGTGGAAGTGTGTTGTCATGGAGGAAAGCATAAATATCATGGTACCATGGCTTCTTGGGATCATGGATGGCATAAATATTATAGGAATCCAAAGCTTGATGTGAAGGTAATAATAATTATTTGAATAGAAAATTTCATCAAGAACATCTTCCAAGATATCTATTAGAGATCGGATAGTGACCATTGCATTTGTTGATTTGTTACTTCTTCTCAGTACTTGTTTAAAAGTTATGAACTAAAAGTTATTATTTAATTGATCAACCATTTTTTTGAATGGAAGTAACTTCTCAACATTAGTTTGGAACTCCTCATTGACATGTTTTATATTAAATTGAGAATCTCCCAGAACCTAAAGATGATGAATATTCCATTGGATGGCAATTTATTGTCTAGCAATTAAATCCTCATATTCAGTGATACTAATAGTGCATGGAAATGATATTCAAAAACCCTTAGTGATAAATCCTCATTTTGTTGTGACCAAAAGGATTCCATCTCTTGACCCATGCATGGTTAATGATCAATCAAAATAAATTTTCTATCATAGTGATTCTTTAGATGTTAATATGGACTCATATAGGAAAGCTCTTGTTAATAGTTTTGTGTTTATTATCAGCGATGCTCCTAGTTAATCTATGATATACTAACACTATATGTCCTTTTAATTAACATAATAAATGTCAAATTCACTTAAATTCATAATCCATTTATCCATCCTCCTTGTTAAGATAGATTTGGATAACATATATTTAAGGGGATCAACATTGGTGATCAACTTTACTTGGTTGTTTAACATATAATCTCTAAGATTTTGGGAAGAAAATACCACATACAAACATGATTTATTTATAGGAGTATAATTATTATTATATGAGTTGAGCATTATGCCTATTTAGATCATTTATTTCCTTAATAATTATTTTATTCTAAAATAACCCCTATGGCACATGGTGTAGCAGATATATACAAAATCAATGACATTTCTAATATTCACAGTGAAAGAACTGGAGGTTTTAATAAATATTAATTCAGGTTGTCAAATTCCATTTGATATTATGGGTTCCACTCAAAGTGGGATATTGTATTTAATAAATGAGTTAATGAATGGAACTTATCTACTAATTTATAAATAAAATGATGAATGGGTTGTAATTTTACCTTAAGGCTACATAACTTCTTTAGGTTTTTGGACAGAGTCATTTCAATAATGGATTTGAATTTAACAAGATCTACTTCAATGCCTTGTTGGGATAAAATAAAATAATTTTTTTTCCTAAAGTCACACCAAACCAACTTTTTTTGGGGTTTAATGAAAACTTTTATTCTCTAAGTCTCTCAAAGATTCACCTTAAGACTATTAGATGTTTTGTTCTTATTTTGAAGTTTCCTAAGATATCATCCACATAATCTTATATAATATCATGCATCATGTTTTGGAAAATAACTGGCATGGTGCTTTGGTGAGTAGGTCCTACATTTTTTAATCTAAATGGCATTAGTTGATAGTAAAACATCCCCCATAGAGTATTGAAGGTAGTTTTGTGTTGATATTTTGAAGCAATTTTTATTTAATTATATCCTAAGAAATCATACATGAGGTAGAGCATTTCATATCCTAATATAAAATTAAGGATCATGTCAATATTAGGTAAAGGAAATTCATATTTTGGACATGCCTTTTTGATGTCTAGAAAATCAGTAAAAATATGTATCCATCCTTAAGGATTTACAATAGGGACAATATTAGAAATTTGTTTGGAATAATATATTGGTTGAATGCACCATGCTTCCAAAAACTTTTGGAATTCCTATTTAAACCAATAATTCCACTTTAAGGTACATGTTCTAAATCTTTTGTTTTATTTGGTTTATCATTTATATACACTACAAGGTGATGTGATACCAAAGTGGGGTCTAATTCATGAATTTTTGTATATATCTAGGTGAATATATCCATAAATGCTTTGAGAAGCTCAATAAGAATTTATCATTCTTGAAAAGTAATAATTTCCCCAATTTTGATTATTTTAGTATTTCTTCAATTCCAATATTGACTTTTGTGACTTCCTCAATTAAGGAAGGTGATTGGTCTTGAATATATGAAAAAGGTAGTGGAAGCTCTTCACCTAAAGCTAAGTCATTTGGGAACTCTATACATAGTTCATGATACAAATTTTTCTCATCAGGGTTTGACTAAATTTATTCTATGATTAGAGAAGGATCAACTCCACTATATTCTTCTTCTCCTACTTGATTCAATTATTTATTTTTCTCTCCAAAATAAGTAGAATCATTTAAAATAATAGTGTATCCTTTCTTATGATCATATGATGGCATAAAACATAGGGTTTCTATGTACTCAATGATGGATTCATCACTTTGAAATATATTAAATGATGGTTATTTTTATGTTACCATTATATTAATTCAGGGTAGCAAAGGGAAATATTGATAGTGAAAATGGAAAAATTAGGGAATAGGTTCATGAAAAGAAGGTGTTCATAGATTTTATAGATAAAAACTTCCTTAAATTATTTGTCAGAGGTTTACCCCTATGGAATCAAAGAATATTACATGAAAATATACTTGAGGACAATGCCTAGTGGTTTGTACCCTAGGCCAAGTCATCGTAAATATTATTGAATACTGACAGTTTCCAAAATCCTTTGTTCCTCTCAACCTGGTCCTCAACCATTATAATTCATATTTTGAATAATTTTATGTACATTGGAATATTATTTATTTTCAAAATAAAGGGATAGATCTTCATGAATTATACAAGAATCATCAGGCTCCTAAAAATATTCTTTTGATAGCATCCCCACACTAGTGAAGGTAGTCATACCAAATTGATAAATGGTAGGTTTATCTTTTCACATATTCAGGGACCCATAGCTTCATGGGGATAGTGGTATATCTCCTACACAAAAGGTTTGAAACTCATGTTATCCACATCCCTTGGATATTATTTTTAGATGAGTGGTCTATGATGACTCGGATGAAGAGGTTGACAGGTTGTCAGGATATAAATATTTAATAACTTTTGTATTATAAGATGAGATTTGGTTGCTTGGTCACTAAATTTAAATGTTTGATCCATATATTTGATAGATATTAAATTTTTTGATCTCACCTAGGATGGTGACCTCCATGCCTAATTATGGGAATTAAGGCATTGATACAGGGTGGAGGGTACCACACTCAGCTAATAAATCTAAGGGAATATTAAATTAATATTAAAGAGAAGATAAACATCTATTATATGGTTTAATATTCATTGGAATACAATCCCCACTATTATTATAAGATATATTATTCCTACCAATGGTCATTCATTGTCATCATAAGCCTTTATAATTAATAGAGTAGGCCCCATATATGGTTCTAAATATCTTAGCTTCTTGAGAAATTCAATATTGCATAAATTTAATGTGGATCTTTTTAATATAAGAACCCATGGGATCTTATGGTTTTTAGTTGATATTTAAATGAATAGGGGATAATTATGATGAGGGCCTATTGGTGGCATATAATGGTCACAAAATGTGATATGTTATGATGGATACAAGTCATCCACCAAAGCTTTGAATTAATTCATGTCAATATCCCTAGGAAATTTTGAATCATGAAACACTTGAATTAATATATCCTAATGAACAAAAGAAATATTGAAAAGATTCATGATATAAATATGATCAGGATTGTTCTCTAGCTATTGAATAATGCCATACATTTTATCAGGAAGATGGAAAAGATTTTGAGCTTTGTTAAGGATAGTGACTTTTTTATATGAATAAGAGTGTTGACCTATTTAAGGTGCTCTAAGAACTATTATTTTTCCATGTCTTATAGTTACAACATAATTTTTAGTGGCCCTGTTAATTTTAAGGATTAGACCAGGTGGATTTTAGGGCTATTAGGAGATTTTGATCTTGGTGATGTTGATGTGGTGATATGGGATGGAATGGTAATTAATTTTGTTGGAACTATAGGCTTGACCTTGATCCCTCAGTGTTTTCAATTATTTTTGGTCATGCTTTCGTATGGGGTCTTGATATATTCCCAATTTCTAATTTTTATACTGGCTTGAATGGATTTCACATTCAATTTCTATCTCTTATTTTTCTATCAAGTCTTGGATTAATTGTCTTAACTGCATGCACTTTTTAATATCATGCCCTTTCATCAAATGATAATGAAAAATATAATATTCACAATACCAATCAAGGCAAGGATTATTATTGTCCAAAGGTCTAATTTCTATGAGAGTTATTGTATTTGTAGTAATTAATTTTTGTAGGAGTGTTTCAATTGGCACACCAACACTTGTAAGATTATGTTTCCCTATTCCAATATTTAGATTTATTTTTGGTATAGTAATGTTTGAGATATTTTGACATTTGGTAGTATGGTAAAATATTTGTACCATTTTTACATATTTAGAATTAGTAACATTTTTCCCAAACACATTCTTGCTTTTATTAAAGATCTTGGGCTTATGAGAAAAGACATTATACTAATTTTTATTTTATTCATTTTGTGTATACAATTTGAAAGTCCTAATATCAATAAGTGTTTTTTATATTTCGATACCATTTTGTATAATTTCATAAAATGATTTGTCACATTCTAATTTTAATTCTGCATTGAGATTGTTGGTGAATGTTTTAGCCAATTCCTCTTCAAGGATGGTACATCAGAAGCAGCTAGCTAGGATTCTCCATAATTGTAATAATGATGTTATACATTCTCCATTTTTATGTTTGGTATTTTAAATATCATTCATATAAATTTCATGCTAATTACTGAAGGAAAAGTGCCTCACAATTTTTGTTTTTAATCCTTAAAATGTGTCAATGGATCCTTAAGTAAGTGCATAAACAATTCAAAAGTAGGTTTTATGAGACTTTTAAGAAAGATTCAGAGCAAGTAAGAAAAATTTTAATTAACCCCATGGAATGCTACATAAAATTCTTGGATTTGGTTGTGAGGGTATCCTTTCTCCTTATATTTATCAAATTTTGGATTTTCAAAATGTTTTGGGAAGGGTATTTGTAAAATACTCATGTCTAGTCGGGGCATAAAAATTCATATCTATATTTCATTGTCTAAGTGTGAGAATCTATTTACTGAATAGTATCCTTCATCATATTCCACTCTTAGGGAAAGGAAGGGTGCATTAAATTATTGGAATTATTTGTTTGAAATAATTTTGGTTTTAATAGATCAATGTTCATGTTTTCAATTATTCTTTTAGGTGACTTGGATTTTTGAGATTCAAAATAGATTTGAAATGCTAGTGAGTTGATTTTTTGGGTGAGCTGGTCTAGACAATATTCCAAGGCATATTTCCTTCTATCATCCTCAATTTTTTTGTTTGAGGGGGATTCTTTTTATTCATCTGGTTCTTATTCATGATCTACTAATTTAGTATTCCCCTCATCTTAGTTTGTGACATGTTGTCATAGAGGAATGCTAGGTCTAGACAGTGCTTGGATTAGATGTTGTGTAAGATTAAGATATAATGTAGGGTAATTTTCCTCCCATTACAATGACTTGGGATAGTATTTGGTATCGATATATATATATATATATATATATATATATATATATATATATATATATATATATATATATATATATATCCCAAATTAGGCTCTAATCTCATTATTATTGAATAAGTCACCATTAGTTATTTCATCTCCTTCAAGAGTATACACATAACTTTTAGCTTCTTCATTATCCATACTTTATTCATCTAGTGTCCTTATGATTTCATCTTCCCAGTTTGATCTTTATCCTAACCTTAAGACTTGTACATGGGTTTTGATTGACATGGTGGATAATATGGGGTGATATGAATATTATAGATGTTAATTTGATATAAGGTGGGGGAAAATGTCATTTTTAAGCAATAAATTTTTCTTGGTTCTAGGCTAGGTGGTCAACATATTTATAATGGATGGGATGAGATTTTTATTTTTGATATTAATGACTATTGTGATTAAGTATTACCAATGTGTCAAATCTATGTAAAATTTAAGTAGCAAGAATACTCAATGATGGTAAGACTTGGTTCCTATATTTACACTAATAAGATGATGACTAGATAAAGATAGTTATGAATAGGCGAGATGATAAGATGACAATATGCTAGATGAAATCTTGTAGAGTTATATACTTTGATAATATTTAATCAAATTACTATGTTTTAGAATGGATAAATTGATGAGTAAGATGAAGAGAGGATAGCTGACCACTATAGCTTAATCATGAGGCAAATATAATGCTCAATATTTTTTAAAATGAAATGGATGAAAGGGTGGTGGTGAAAAAATATATAGATGATTTATACTAAGTCCTATTAGGACAGGTGTATACGTTGAGTTTTTATAGAATTTTATAAAGGGTAGAAGGCCAATTCAGCTCACAATAAATATTGGTTTAGCACAACACACATACAATCACATAAATAACAAACCCTAGTATTTAGTAATCCAATTTGGAGTGTACCTAATGAACAAACCCTATAAAAACTTCACAAGTGATATTAGAGGGTGGAAACCCATTATGTAATCTCCCAAACCCTCTCAACCTCATTTGCACTCGTAAATCACTATGGGGATGATACTAGCCTTGGAAACAAGTCACCTATTATGGTCTAAATGCCTTATGCTAGGTTAGATAAGGAATACTATGGGCATCCCTGATATAGACTAGGTATAAGGGTCCCAAATCTGTATAAGGTGTTATCTAATGGTTGGGTCAGAGAGTTAATTATTTCTATTCATGGAAGACCTATATGGCGTAAACTACATAGCCTAATGACATCTTCCCTAATTTTTATACTCTAATATAAATGATATGTGTTTAAATGCATGGCAATGAAATCCATGTCACTAACCCCTAAAGACTAGACAACTACATGGGGATGAATTACATGTCATGTTGTACCTTATAAAGAAAAACTTATTGGGTGGCATAAATGCACACAAAAATTATTTAACCATTTATTTTATTATGGAATAGGAAAAAGAATAAAGAGATTTAAAATATATTCAAATCTTAAATCTTAAACCATGTCTTAATCCTATAGGAAAACAATTTAGAATTTTGATTTATAGTCTTTTTCTTATTTTCCCTCAAAATTACCTATCGCTTCTTCAAAGTCACTTTTGCATAGTATATATAGTCAGAATATTAAAAATCATTTACAAAAAGGAAAAATCACAACTAACAGGTCAAAAATCATAGATAGGAAAAATGCAATTTTATAAGTGGTCAGTAGGTGGTAACCATGTGATTAATATTCAAAATATCTTGTAGCTTTTTCAAAGTCACAAATAGAAATAAAAAATGCATAACACAAGAAGTAATGTCGTAACTGGTAAATAAAATAATGATTTCTTACTAGATTTAAAAAATTTCAATAAGTTTTTTTTTTTTAAAATAATTTTATATTAAATGTTGTCAACTAAGGGTATTACCAAAAAACTACAAGTCAAAATTGATTAAAAATTTTCAAAATCACTTTTACACAATTGAAGTCGTAACTTACTAGAAGACATTTTACATCTAGAAGAATTAAAATAGATAATTTTTTTTTAAAAAGAATACTAAAACTAAATTAAAATATGATGGTGAATAAAAAATAATCTATTTACACTACAATAATTAGGTTTTTTATTGTAATGACAAATACTAGACTATTTATAAAAATGAAAATAACACTTGTTATTGTCAAAATCATTCTTCAAAATGTCAAAATTATTATTTATAATAAAAATTGATTCTATCCATAAGTGATATTCAATAGGATTCCCAAATTTTGATTTAAGAGGGAATAACTTTGTTTAGATAAAGATTCCCATTTCTTGTAACCAGATCAATGTTAGACAGAGAGAAATGAAATTACTAGAGAACCAAATTACATTCTTTATATGTGAGATTAATTCAAATTCAAAATCTCAACTAATAGAAGAAATATCACTGATATAAATCAATATCATAGATGGTAATAAGTGATTTTTCTTAGTATAAAATATCTTTTTTTTTGGAAGTGGTAAAGTTTTCTTTTGAACCTACAACATTATTAGATTTTTTGAAGGCATAAAAATCAAAAGACATCAATGTTATAAATGTTAATTAACAAAATAAAACCTTAATGTATATCCCAAGTCAAAATTTCTACTAGAAAAATCAAAATCATAGATGTTATACAAAATTATGATTAGGTATAAGTGATTTTGAGAAGGATCACTAAACTTCTAGGTAAACTAATATTTAGTGATCAAGCTCAAACTGTGATTTCAAAACTATGACTCTCAGTTGTAAAATCACTTTTTTAAAACTACCAATTGTGGACCAAAATCATGAATCTCATGGAATGTGAAAATTTTGAAAATTTTAATCCCAATCTCTTCATAAACTATCATGTAAACTGATTTTTTCACACCTTACACATGCAATGGTTAGTCCAAAGGAGGACTCCCACTATGGTCACCAATGTATGATTGTAAGACTTGAGCAATATATTTATATACCTAAAATTAACTAAATCAATAAAAAAAAATCATAAAAATATCAATTAGAGAGAATGAATAAGCAATAATAAATTAATTAAAATGTTATTACCATCACCTTACTTCTTTGAATCTTCCCTCCAAGATCATCAAAGTATTTGTCTTAGGATGGTTTGATTGTATGATATTGGATTACAAGACAAGGTGACTCCAAGACTTTAAATGGACACAAAGGGATTAATGTTTTTTTTTTTGAATTCAATTATTATAGATGAAATGATATAATATGAAGTCTATATGATCTTGTATATTTTTCAATTACTCTAAACATGGACCTTGCCTAGTTATTTATAGGGTGGTGGGAGGGTGGGGAGGTTAAAAACGAATTATAAATTTTAAAAAATCCTCTAGGTTTAGAGGATTATAGTGATATGGAGAGAATATAAGAAGATTATAGAGTTAGATAACTCTAGATATTATTATGCATTAATTGGGATTACATTAGGGGTTTTAGTTGGGTTTCATATACTAGTTTTGTAGGAAAATCTATGGGTAGGTTGGCTAGGGGATGTAGGTGATATATTTTGAATTTAAATTGGAAAATGGGAAAGAGGATATTAAATTAGGTAGGATTAATAGGTTAATGGAGAATAAATGGTATAATAAATGGATTAATATGGTGTGAGGTGTATATAAAGGTTAGTATGGTATGAAAAATATACAATGTGAAATGGAAATAAAATTTTAAAGGGTTCTTTATTTTAAACATAATTAGTTTAACGAGTTTAATTGAATACGTAAGGTGAGTATATTTAGATGTATACAAGAACACTATTAATTAAGAATATATTGGTATTCTATTTATCACACCAACTTTTAGTTGGGGTGGAAGTCCACCAAACATACCCTAAAATTATACAAGGTATCATTGAGGTATATTTCTACTAGGTCTTGGCACACTGATTTCACTTAGTGGGTTCTTTTGGATGGTTCCAATTCAAGGGACCTTTTTTAGTTTTAACTTTAAAAATTATGAAATAAAATTATATTATTATGCTCAAAATAATCAACTCATTCAGATGTAATCGTGAACTTTTAGCTAATTAATACTTGTCATTTATCAATTGGATTCAACCATACATAAATGATTAAAAGAAAATATTACTCAATATTGATAGAATTAAAAAGTATTAATTGTAATTCAAGTTATTCTAAGACTAAACTAACATATTATGAAAAAAAAAACATGAGATACAGAGCAGTGAGAAGGAAAATATGATCCTAGTTTATAGAGAACATAGATCTAATCCTTTTGAGTATAAAGATCCCTCCTATACACTAATATTTACCTAGACATCATATCATAACCACAAAATAGATAGTGCAATAGTCTAAGGACAAAAATAACTATGCAAATAGAAGGAAACAAAACCATTATATACATCTAAAGATAATGAATATCAATTCATGGTGAGGCAATATTGTGACACCTAGAAACATCTTGCTCATTTGGGGCTCTCTTATGTGTTCAAAAAGAATAACCTATCTCGAAGATACAATGAAGTGATATTTCACCATGCAACATCATCTTCTTAATTCGTGAGGATGAGTGTTTTATCTCTATGATCTATATGCTTTGATGAAGTATAAATATAGTATCATGATATGTGGATGTATCTTATTCATCAGGAAGTATAGAGACTTCAAAATGTGACTATGTCATATGAAATTAAAATGGCTACGTTTGACCCAAAAAACTTGTGAGTAATTTCCATGTGTCAATTTAAAATAAAAGGGCACCTATTGGAAAAAGAATAGTTGGAATTAACACTTTGAATTTCAATAAAAACAACTAAGTTGAAATCCAAAAGGAATGGAAAGGGTACACAAGCTTACTAGGAATAAACAAGCCCCTTTACCAAAATTATATACAAATTATTTTAAAATTCATAAAGTGATTAAGTCTAAAGATAAAGAGATATAGAGACTTAGCCATTTAACTTGAACTAAAACAAAAATAAAACAAATTCAATAAATAAAAATAGCCTTTTTTATAACTCTTAGACAATTTAATCTTGTTATAGATAAATTGATTTAAGTTTAAATATGAAACAACACAAACACTTAGTATATTGACTTTGAAAACAAGAAATAATAGGCAAAATTACTAAGATAAAGATGAAAAAACTTTAAAAAATAGTTTGACAACCTACATAATTATAAAACATTTTTTTATGAAGGAAGTTATAAAGAATTTCAAGACATGCTTCAAAAATAGTTGAGACTCTTTATACTTAGGAAAAATTAGATAAACATTTTAATGAAATTATAGATGGAATCACCTTTAGACTAAGTGTTCATAATTAATATCTATTGCTCAAACATGGTTAAAATAATAAATTAGGATTAAAATTTATACATCAACACCACGGGATTTTATTATGCTAGACCAACTATTTAAAAAAACCAAGGCCATTAAAATCCAATAAAATAAAAGACCAAACTATAGATAAAAAGAGGCTCCATTATTTCTAATGAAATTAGGGTGTGTTTTGAAAGTAAAAACAAATGGATACTATGTTGGAAAATACACCTGGGCATTTTGGAATGAAATGATCATGTCTATGGATATATAATTTTTGGTTGAGATAGAACATGGAACATGACAAAATTAAAGAAATAAAAATATGAGAGGGACTAAATGGCCAAATAAAATCTTTACATTAACCTATTGTGTCAAAATTAAATAGTATATCATTTCTTTTAGCCTATAAGGATTAACTACTATAAGTTTAATCTTTGGGATAGTGAATCCTACCTTCAATACATTTACCTAGATATTTATCTACTCCCAACCAAGCATTTATATCCCCAGAAGAGTTATATATGGTCCCATTCAAATCCTTTATCTACTTTCAATAGGTGTTTGTAGCCCTAGTATATATTTATTGAATAACCCAAAATTGAGTTTTTTTTAAATTAATTTTCTTCTATGTTTCTCTTTTATCTTTCTTCATTGTTTTTGCTATCTCAGTTCTAGGTAGGGGACAATCATCAAAACTGAAATTCAAAACTATAGATTTTCACCCTAGATATTAACCAAAACGTGTTCACCAAACAAAATATATAAACCATTAAAATCTAATTTTATTTTTGGTTTCTAGATAATATTTTTAGAGGTTAACTAGTTTTACCTACATTGATCCAATCATGAACAAATCCATAACACATAACACTATCTAAGATTTCAAAACTGAGTTATAAATATAATCCAATACTAAAAATTAATAAACATTTGCTACACACCATAACATCACTTATGATACCTATGCATAGGAGTTCATTTATTTGATCAACATGGGGAACACATAAGAAAAAATAAATGGTTCAAACCAAAAATAAATAATAGTGAGGCTATACAACTAAGGAAAATCAAATTAAAGTAGTAATAAAATTAAGGAAGAGAAATAGAAAGAGAAAACATAAAATAAAAATAAATTATTCACTAAACCTTGCTAAGATAATTCAATCCTATTAATAGTGTTTGAGAAACTACCCGTTGATAGGCAATGGAACATCCTCACTAGCTAGACATCTTATGTAGAATGCATTATAACTTAATATTTCATAATTTTTATAGGGACTTAGCCACATGGGATCAAAATTTCCATGATGTCCCTTATTACTATGAGCCTTTTCCCAAAGAAGGACTAAATTAGAGATATGAAAGGCTTTCACTTTGGCTCGTTTCTCAAAATAACATTTAACTACACCTTAGTATTCAATAAAGTGTATCATGGTTACATCATATTTTTATTCTTATTGTATTATGTTAAGGATTCAAGCCTCTATTTTATCATCAGTCTCCAATTAGTCCCTCATAAACTTTAACATTAGGATTCTCAGATTCAAATGGGAAATGGTATCTTGGCGATATACTAGATGATATGGTGATGTGCCTAAGGATTATTTAGCTTTAGTCATAATAGATGATAATTCAAATTTTAAAATGTTATGCCAATCCTTATGATTATTTTCTAGGATTTTCTTAATCACATTAAGCAAGTTCTTATCTATTGATTCAACTACCCCATT